>JADDOH010001357.1:0-80424 GCA_016648135.1 Agrypnia vestita | reverse complement strand
TTAATTAGAAGAGGATTTATCACGTAGCCCAATTCTAGATATATTCTCCTTCCAATTAACTACACCTATATGCATCCGCAATAAATGCCTAAAAATGCAGTACCTACTTAATGAGGAAAAGTCGAAGTCAAAAAGGCGAAGAAATCCCGTGTCCCATGATACTTTGAAAATAACAAGACATGATTTATGAGTACGAATTTCAACACCTTATTACGTCTGTAATGAGGTGTTGAAACACAATATATTGTTGGCCACAATAGCCGCCCGCAGGGCCTAGCAGTAATATTTTATAGATTTTTTAGTCCTGCTTGTAACATTTATTTTATTTATCTATTTACCAAATTACGTTCTTTACATTCCAATTTATTATTCTTTTTTCTTTTAATCTTTTTCTTTTATTTCCTGCATCTCGCATGGCACTTTTATATTTTTAAATATTTTTTGCTCTTGATTTTTACTATGTATGTACTTTCTTTCTAAATAAATACTTATTAAATGTCGATATAAGGGGATAAAATGTTAAAAAAGCTTCAGAACAGATATTTCTATATATCTAACGAGGTAGGTAATGGCCTAGACGCCTATTACATATTATCCTAATTTATTTGTATTATGAGTATGTATTAAGCAATCAAATGTCTAATTTTGTCCAATAAAAAAAAGGCTTCTACAGGGGGAAGTGGTGTGAGACATGACAAAAGTTAGTTAGTTTAGAAGATCTAAAAAGAGTAAAAGTGCATATTTGACTTATTGGGTAATGAATTAAATATGTAATCACCATGGTATGAGTATATGTATTTGTTTTGTTACTTTTTCGTCGCATTTTACTTTGGGATTATTCTTATAATTTTTTTTGGATGACTCATATCAAAATGGAGGCTCTCTCTATACACCATTGATGTTTCTCAATAGTATAACCTCCACCCTTAATAAATAATCTATATTATAATTACTCCAACCAATGTCGTACGTTTCTGCATTTGAATGATGATTTCTATTTGTATACAATAATTTTGCCGCGTTGCTTATCTGGTCCTGTGGCGCAACGAATACCACGTCTGACTGCGGATCAGAAGATGCCAGGTTCGAATCCTGGCAGGAGAATTTTTTTTTACGGTCGAGAATATTTTTTTGTTGAAATTTTAAGTACATTTTTGGTTTTGAACATTCATGAACATTCATTTTTTATATTAATTTTTTTATGTAACAAACCAAATTAAACAAAGAATACAATGTCGTATGTTTCTGCATTTGGATGATGATTTCTATTTGTATACAATAATTTTGCCACGTTATTTATCGGGTCCTGTGGCGCAATGAATAACACGTCTGACTGCGGATCAGAAGATGCCAGGTTTGAATCCTGGCAGGATCGAATTTTTGTTTTACGATCGAGAATATTTTTTTGTTGAAATTTTAACTACATTTTTGGTTTTGAACATTCAAATTTGTTTATGTAAAAATTAAACAAAGATTAATTTTTTATAATGTTGTATAAAAGTAATCAACACTGCGAGAAGAGAAGAGAGTAGGTACCTACCTATCGAACTATGGTTTATTCCGCTCTGACTTATTAATCTGTTAGAAATTATGAATAAATACTTTGTCTTAATTATATCTAAACTACCCGTAATTAAAAGGGGAAATTTACCAGATACAATTGACCGCGAAGCGGCTGACGTAGGCATAGGTAAATGTGTTTGCTGTGCAGCAAACACATTTGGCCGCGAAGCGGCCACAATAGCAAAAATGGAAGTTTGTCAGATACAATTGGCCGCGAGTGGCTGACGTAGGCATAGGTAAACAATTGTGTTTGCTGCACAGCAAACACAATCGGCCACGCAGCGGCTATCGCTGGCCGCGGAGCGGCCATCATTGGCCGCGAAGCGGCCACAATAGTCGCCAGCAGGGCCTAGCAGTAAGCAATCGGCGAAGCCGATTGCTTTCCTGCTAGTAAACATATATTTGCTCGCATGTGAGTAGAAATTAGTGCCAGTCAAACCGTTATTTTAACCGCTTATTCGCGGTACAGTTATTTGGGAGCCAATATTTGCCAATCATCGATGCAATCAGATACAAATCTCGAAAAAACGCATAGTGTGTCACCGGTTAAAGTACCATCACTAGTAGAAATGTACATATTTGCTCTTTATTTTAATAGTATTTACATTCGATTTATAACTAGACAGCCGTGTTACTGAGGGTTTTGTCAGCCGAGTAAATATTTCTTGCCTTGTACCTATATTGACATAACTCGTGGCGCTTTTCCGCGTTCATGAAGGGTGGTAGGTATATAACATAAGTAAACGTAACATAATAACATCACGCAAAAAAAAGTATCTATCATTTGACGTTTACATCGAACAGAAATATTGCCTTCGAAGATTACGATATTAATTTTTCGATTTCTTCGGCGGAATTTGGTTCGTCGCCTGTGAGGTGAATGTCACTGTATAATTTAGAGTAAGGAAGTACCTAAGCCAAAGACCACTAAAATATATATAAACTAGGCGTATACACGTGAAAAATTACGTGACTCAACAGTTGCAGGATTTTGAATCAGAAAATTCATGAATGGAAAATCATTTTTATTAATTGACCTTATTCGCTTAAACCCAAAACTAAATATAAAAAAATAATAGTATAAAAATGTCAATTCCGTCTGATTGCGTGTGGCACTGTAATTATCTAACGTTGTAATTCCAGCGTCATTCTAGCATGTTCTGGACTTTGCAGACCGACAGACAGACAACGAAATTATATTACATTTAGATTAGCAAATTCCTTGGTACACGGTCTGGTTCCACGGCTGGTACGTTTGACATGTTTAAAAAATTACTAATTTAGTGAATTGTGAAACAATTATTAAAAGGTCAAATGAAATAAGTATAATAATCTCAACAAGTATAATATATTAATAAATATATTATACTTCGTGTCGTGCTTTATTAAAACATACGTTTTTTTAAGGGACTCGCTTTGGAACGATAAAACTAATCCATAAAAACCAAAACAAATTCCCTTTCTCATTGAAACAGCTTTCGCGCCTACTCCACGCGTCGGGCTCAAAAATTAAACAATATATAAATCGTTGAAATTTCGGAAATCCAAAAAAATCCAAAAACTACCTATAATTATTTAAAAAAATTAAACGAATTTTTGTTAGATCATTTTTATCGTCGCCTCGAGTCTGCCTGCAAAGTTTCAGCTCGATTGGATCACGGGAAAAGGGTTGAAAATCGATCCAAAGTTTTTCCAGCAGACAACAAACAAGCAGACGCTACGAGTTAAAAGAATGGGAGTAAAAAGCAACGTCTATTGAAAAATTACGTTTTCTTTACTAGGGGATTTAATACTGCAAGTATTTAATAAATATACGCGAGGGGGACATTCTTCTGCTGTGATCCGATCCCTTCGCTTAAACATTTTTTTTACGTATTATTTTATTTTCTGTGAAATGATTATTGTACTTATGCGTCTTATTTGTATTCAAAACAACATTTACTACCTTATTCTCACTATATAACCTCGTTATAATTGTGGTGTCTAGATGCAAAAGCGCCACTATCCATATGTACCTATCCCATATGGATAATGGCGTCTATACGCTATTCGCTACAATTAGTAAAACAAAATATAAGGGACGTACCTACGCGTTAAATTTCTATGATAAATGCCAAAAGACATTTGTCAAACATCATTGTGACAATGTTGCACACTCGGTCGTACTTTGAAAATAGCAATATTGCTATTTCTGTATCTTGAAAGTTGTTGTATAACATTGTCAGGCCGTCAATTTTGACGTTTTAAGTTTGACAGGTTTGAAATAAATTAATTCAATAGTTAATAGTGAATTATTTAACGTTTCTTTACGCTATAGAACTTTTCAATTGATTGAATTCATTATTTTCAAACCTGTCAAACTTAAAACGTCAACATTGACGGCATAACAATGTTATACAATAACTGTCAAGATACAGAAATAGAAATATTGTTATTTTCAGAATACGGCCGAATAGCTGTCAAGGCATTAATGTTACGTTATATAGCTATCTTGAGAATAGCCCCGTTATTCTTATAAAAAAAACTATTACAAGTGCTACATCAAAATTATTTTGTCTTCTTGTCATCTCCTAAATTATTGGAAATTTTATATGTTTGCAACACACTTTTAAAGAGAAAATTATTATAAGAATTTTCATACAATTAAGTAATTTTTAGGTGGAATCATCGAACTCCAAACTATCAAATCGACAGTACCAATTGGCGACCGGACGAAATATTAGTATTTTCCCTCGGTTATAATACAGCAGGACGTTTATGGAAATTTTTAATCTATAAACTGCGTGCGTGCTCTTTGACGTACCTACATTTTTTCCTGTACACCACCTGGTGACTAATCTGTCGTCACGGTCTGTCAGTTCGGGCTTCCTACGTCCATTCCTCATCGCCCTCGTGCCTAGATATTTTATGAACATATATAACGAAAAATAATGTTTTTTATTGATTGATTTTGTTTCGTGATCGCTGACCGCCGATAATAATAATGAAATGTCATCGGTCGAAATTCTGCTCCAATTGCTGTCCAGGATTTTAACTTACGAAATCTGAGCCAGTTGAAAATTAGAATTCGGAGTTTCGTTGTCTTTTTTCTGTAAATTGTCTTAGGTAAATTGACGTTTTTCATGCGGTTCCCAAAAATATGTCGTATCCGTTGTTTTGAAATTTTAAACCTTTCGGAAATGGACATATCGCTCTCTGTTTCCGAATTCAGCCGGTTTACGACACGCGGAGCTCTGCAACCCAAGAACCAGGACGGACTCCGTAAGTATAATTTCAGCTGTGTAAGAAGCTAGTGTTGTAGTGTGTATACAGTCGAACTCGGTTGTAACGAGCTCGGATATAAGGAGATCCCGGCTATAATGAGAAAAACTGTGAATTCATTTTGATTTGCGCATATTCCCATACAATCGGTCTCGGCTATAAGGAGCGCGATTCCCGGATATACGGAGCAAATTTTAGAAACTCTACAGACATATTTGCTTGGGTTGCAGAAAAAAGACAAATACGTACTCGTAACAATGAACTTTTTCACTTTGCTTTTAAAGCGGCTCACACTTAATTAGGGTTCATTTTATGATGTACACAAACTTGTGTCCGAAAATCCCACGTGCGCAGGCAAGCAATAGTTTACTGAAGGTCGAGAATATTGGTCATATAACTCCGATTATTGGGGGTTTCCAAAATGTTTATGGTGATAGTTTATTTTATGCAGTTAACTGTATTAGCATTTAAAAGCCTAATCAGTTAAAAGCGAATTATTCTATCCGAAACATGTTCACTAACACACGAAAGTATCTCTAGGTTCGCGAAAAAGTCGAAATTATCGGCGTCAAAAAATATGTAAAATCGTCTTCTACAGTTTCATCACTCTGGAAAGATAAGGATGTTTATTTAGCTGCCTTTGAAAATAACATCACACAATCAAAAAAATTGTGAAAAAAGTGAATCCCGGATATAAGGAGTCCCGGCTATAAGGAGCAAATTTAGTCGGTCCCGTCGTGTTCCTTATAACCGAGTTCGACTGTATTTCGAGTGTCAAGACCGTACGCCTTATCGGCGGAGATTGAGGAAGGAAATCTTACTTTCCGCTGTTTCCAACTCACGTTCGGTGTCGCTTAACATTGTATCTACAGATTTAAAATTTTGATTATCCACCTGTTTATCTTTTGGGGAACATTAAGCAGCCTATGCCTAAACCCGACATCATTTAGTTATAGTCTCATTCTAGTATTTACTCTTACTACGCTCTACGCTTACTAACTGCACCATTACACCAGTAGCTACCGATCGATCGACTTCTGACCTTTTGTCTACCACTTGAAATGTAAACATAATTATTTTTCCTGCACTTTCGGGTAAAACGTAATTAAATAATAATTTAAATTAATTTTTCATTGCTGCTTACATATGTATGTCTTCAGTTAAAAGCAAAGGCCACCTACTGACCCACTTGTCTGATACGAATTGTTGAAATTATTAAAAAATATTTTTGCCTTTTGTAATACCTACATTTGTATAGCCGCTAACTACTCCGCCAGCTTGCAGAGTTCTATACTTTAAAAAAAAATTTTAATTCAGTATACAATGGTAATCGATAAAATTATAATGTAACTCATAAAGTGGAAAATGTTTGTACCCATTGTATGTGCTTTGTTTGTTCCATATTTTGCAACATGAAAATAGGTTTCGAAAGAGTCGTGTCTTTAAGGAACCCACGATTTTTTTATGTTGTAACTTACTCTGAATAAATAATTTGTGATGATTTGATTTATTTAGGCTTTTTCTCTCTCGCTAGCATGAATTTTGCAGATAATTTCAATGAAAAGAAATGTGTTATTAATGTAAATAATGTAAATTTCGAGCGTAACATGGTAGTAAAGCCAGTACCGAATTAACTTACTTACTTACTTACCATCACGCCGTTTCCCCGTGGGGGTAAGCATAGAGGATAGAGCGCCACACTCTTCTCTCCTGACGTACAACTCTCCCCTCATTCACACTCATACATCTTCGCATGCAAGCTCGACGGTTGTTGAGGCTTCTAACGGGACCATCTTCCAGTATCTTGTTAATCTGGTCGTGCCACGTCTTTCCCGGTCGCCCTCTCTTTCTGGCACCGTCAACACTTGCGTTATAATTTATTTTTCTTATCTTTCATTCATTCGCTCAACATGCCTAAATAAAATTATAATAGTTTTAGCAATTATTATTATATTACATGATCCAGGGTCGAGGCATTCGTACTTAAAACAATAAAAATTAAAATAATCAATTAGATTATTTAAATTTTTTACTTAATGAACATAGTTTTTTTCCACTGAACCACAATTATATTATTTCAAACTTATTTTTTGCGTCATAAAATCCTTTGAGATATTTCAGAACATGTTTTAATGTTTTACTTTATTTCATTAGAATAACGCGAAGTGTACTGTACCTACCTATGATTCTTCTCGACATTTCCTCGACACCATCAAGGCTGCACTTAACTAAATAATAAGATACCAATCTAGGTAACCCTATTCAGTTTTCTGCAAATAACTGGAAAAATATTGATTTTTTCAGTTGAGAGCAGATCTAAAAACTTCTTAAAATATTCTCTCATTTGTTTTGTCAAGTTTTTCCAGCAGACAACAAACAAGCAGACGCTACGAGTTAAAAGAATGGGAGTAAAAAGCAACGTCTATTGAAAAATCACGTTTTCTTTACTAGGGGATTTAATAGTGCAAGTATTTAATAAATATACGCGAGGGGGACATTCTTCTGCTGTGATCCGATCCCTTCGCTTAAACAATTTTTTTGCGTATTATTTTATTTTCTGTGAAATGATTATTGTACTTATGCGTCTTATTTGTATTCAAATCAACATTTACTACCTTATTCTCACTATATAACCTCGTTATAATTGTGGTGTCTAGATGCAAAAGCGCCACTATCCATATGTACCTATCCCATATGGATAATGGCGTCTATACGCTATTCGCCACAATTAGTAAAACAAAATAGAAGGGACGTACCTACGAGTTAAATTTCTATGATAAATGCCAAAAGACATTTGTCAAACATCATTGTGACAATGTTGCACACTCGGTCGTACTTTGAAAATAGCAATATTGCTATTTCTGTATTTTGAAAGTTGTTGTATAACATTGTCAGGCCGTCAATTTTGACGTTTTAAGTTTGACAGGTTTGAAATAAATTAATTCAATAGTTAATAGTGAATTATTTAACGTTTCTTTACGTTATACAACTTTTCAATTGATTGAATTCATTATTTTCAAACCTGTCAAACTTAAAACGTCAACATTGACGGCATAACAATGTTATACAATAACTGTCAAGATACAGAAATAGAAATATTGTTATTTTCAGAATACGGCCGAATAGCTGTCAAGGCATTAATGTTACGTTATATAGCTATCTTGAGAATAGCCCCGTTATTCTTATAAAAAAAACTATTACAAGTGCTACATCAAAATTATTTTGTCTTCTTGTCATCTCCTAAATTATTGGAAATTTTATATGTTTGTAACACACTTTTAAAGAGAAAATTATTATAAGAATTTTCATACAATTAAGTAATTTTTAGGTGGAATCATCGAACTCCAAACTATCAAATCGACAGTACCAATTGGCGATCGGACGAAATACTAATATTTTCCCTCGGTTATAATATTAGGTCCTTACATATGAAATTGGCGTTTAGTATGGGAGGAACATAAAGCCGATTTTTTTTTATTATAATATATTTATTTTATCAAAGTATGTACCATTGCTATCTATGCATTTTTGCCATCTTATAGGTAGTTCATCGATTCCTTTACTAAAAAAACCATTCGGACGGGAATCAATAAAATCTTTGAAGGCGGTTTGGACTGCCCCATCTGAGTTGAATTTTTTCCTTTGCAAGAAGTTATCCAAATTTCGAAAAAAATGGTAATCTGTTGGGGCAAGGTCCGGAGAGTACGGTGGATGTCTTAGACATTCCAATTGAAGCTCCTCTAATTTGGTACCCGTCTGTTGTGCAGTGTGTGGTCTAGCGTTATCATGAAGCAGCAGTGGCCTAGAGCGATTAACCAGCCTCGGTTGTTTAGCAGCTAGCTTTTCCATCATGGTTTGCAGTTGCTGACAATAGACATCTGCCGTAATCGTCTGGCAGATTTAAGAAAGCTGTAGTGAACGACACCAGCACTAGTCCACCAAACGCTCACAAGTAACTTTTTTGGAGTCAATTTTCGCTTGGGGTATGGTTTGGCTGGTTCGGCAGGGTTCAGCCATTGCGATGAGCGCTTCCGATTATCGTACAGGATCCACTTTTCATCACAGGTAATGATTCGATTTAAAATCCCTTCATTATGTGCCGGTTGAGTAATGCAACGCAGCAGTCAACGCGCGTTTGTTGATTTGCTTCACTCAATTCGTGAGGTACCCACCTTTCAAGCTTTTTCACCTTACCAATTTGCTTCAAGTGGATTAAAACAGTTTTATCACCAACACCGCAGCCTGTAGCTAACTCGGATGTGGTTTGCGATGGATTCGCTTCCACAATAGCCTTCAATTCTTCATTATCAACTTTGGTCTCCGGCCGTCCACGGGGCTTGTTCTGCAGGTCGAAATTTCCAGAACGAAAACGTTGGAACCAAAAACGCACTGTGTTTTCTTTTGCGGTACCGTAGCCATACACATCATTAATCCTTCGAGCCGTTTCTGCAGTACTGGTGCCACGGTGGAACTCGTACTCGTAAATAACGCGATATTTCAAGTTTTTCATTTTGTAAACTGAGTGACGTAAAGAAAAAAACAATTGAGGAAAAAACAAATGAATTATAATTTTCAAAACACAAATACATGAGTAGATAGCTGTATAAATTTGTATTTGGAATTCCTAACCAAAGAGAAGATATTTGAGATCAATTTTGCCAGTACAGCGAAACGCCAATTTCATATGTAAGGACCTAATATAACAGGACGTTTATGGAAATTTTTAATCTATAAACTGCGTGCGTGCTCTTTGACGTACCTACATTTTTTCCTGTACACCACCTGGTGACTAATCTGTCGTCACGGTCTGTCAGTTCGGGCTTCCTACGTCCATTCCTCATCGCCCTCGTTTCTAGATATTTTATGAATATACATAACGAAAAATAATGTTTTTTATTGATTGATTTTGTTTCGTGATCGCTGACCGCCGATAATAATAATGAAATGTCATCGGTCGAAATTCTGCTCCAATTGCTGTCCAGGATTTTAACTTACGAAATCTGAGCAAGTTGAAAATTAGAATTCGGAGTTTCGTTGTCTTTTTTCTGTAAATTGTCTTAGGTAAATTGACGTTTTTCATGCGGTTCCCAAAAATACGTCGTATCCGATGTTTTGAAATTTTAAACCTTTCGGAAATGGACATATCGCTCTCTGTTTCCGAATTCACTCGATTTGTAACACGCGGAGCTCTGCAACCCAAGAACCAGGACGAACTCCGTAAGTACAATTTCAGCTGTGTAAGTAGCTAGTGTTGTAGTGTGTATATTTCGAGTGTCAAGACCATGCGCCTTATCGGCGGAGATTGAGGAAGGAAATCTTACTTTCCGCTGTTTCCAACTCACGTTCGGTGTCGCTTAACATTGTATCTACAGATTTAAAATTTTGACTATCGACCTGTTCATTTTTTAAACTTAATCTTTCGGGGAACATTAAGCAGCCTATGCCTAAACCCGACATCATTTAGTTATAGTCTCATTCTAGTATCATTACCCTTACTACGCTCTACGCTTATTAACTGCATCATTACACCAGTAGCTACCGATCGATCGACTTCTGACCTTTTGTCTACCACTTGAAACGTAAACATAATTATTTTTCCTGCACTTTCGGGTAAAACGTAATTAAATAATAATTTAAATTAATTTTTCATTGCTGCTTACGTATGCATGTCTTCAGTTAAAAGCAAAGGCCACCTACTGACCCACTTGTCTGATACGAATTGTTGAAATTATTAAAAAATATTTTTGCCTTTTGTAATACCTACATTTGTATAGCCGCCAACTACTCCGCCAGCTTGCAGAGTTCTATACTAAAAAAAAAATTAATTCAGTATACAATGGTAATCGATAAAATTATAATGTAACTCATAAAGTGGAAAATGTTTGTACCCATTGTATGTGCTTTGTTTGTTCCATATTTTGCAACATGAAAATAGGTTTCGAAAGAGTCGTGTCTTTAAGGAACCCACGATTTTTTTATGTTGTAACTTACTCTGAATAAATAATTTGTGATGATTTGATTTATTTAGGCTTTTTCTCTCTCGCTAGCATGAATTTTGCAGATAATTTCAATGAAAAGAAATGTGTTATTAATGTAAATAATGTAAATTTCGAGCGTAACATGGTAGTAAAGCCAGTACCGAATTAACTTACTTACTTACTTACCATCACGCCGTTTCCCCGTGGGGGTAAGCATAGAGGATAGAGCGCCACACTCTTCTCTCCTGACGTACAACTCTCCCCTCATTCACACTCATACATCTTCGCATGCAAGCTCGACGGTTGTTGAGGCTTCTAATGGGACCATCTTCCAGTATCTTGTTAATCTGGTCGTTCCACGTCTTTCTCGGTCGCCCTCTCTTTCTGGCACCGTCAACACTTGCGTTATAATTTATCTTTCTTATCTTTCATTCATTCGCTCAACATGCCTAAATAAAATTATAATAGTTTTAATAAAATAATCATAGTACAAGCGCTTAGCTTAGTTTGAAAATAGTAAGAATATTGATGTGACACGTATTTCCGTGTTCACATCTCTATTTTTTTAAAAAAAAAAAAAAAAAAAAATTATTATTATATTACATGATCCAGGGTCGAGGCATTCGTACTTAAAACAATAAAAATTAAAATAATCAATTGGATTATTTAAATTTTTTATTTAATGAACATAGTTTTTTTCCACTGAACCACAATTATATTATTTCAAACTTATTTTTTGCGACATAAAATCCTTTGAGATATTTCAGAACATGTTTTAATGTTTTACTTTATTTCATTAGAATAACGCGAAGTGTACTTTCCCTACCTATGATTCTTCTCTTTTTTTTTTCTTTTTTTTTCCTCGACACTATCAAGGCTGCACTTAACTAAATAATAAGATACCAATCTATTTAGTTTTCTGCAAATAACAGGAAAAATATTAATTTTTTCAGTTGAGAGCAGATCTAAAAACTTCTTAAAATATTCTCTCATTTGCTTCATGCATTGATCGATTGCGGTGACCTTACAACGTTCTAATTATTGACGTATTCTCCTTTATTGCTAAATATAAATGTTTTTTTTTTATTTTCATGAAGAATGAATACAAGAATTTTACCTTTAAAATGTCTAAAATAGTCTGCGGAAACAATGAGAGCGCGTGAAATATGGTTTATTTTGTGGACAAATAATACCGAATGTATTTCAACATTACAAAACAGTTTTACTTCGAAACGGGTCATATTTTTACAATTTAATATTAGTTGCAGAATCACAAATACTGATATCTCTTTCCAACCCTTTGCTTTAAATTATAATAAAATCGCTATAAATCCACTTCTTTGTTTTCCGTGTTCCTTTGTTTTCCGCAACATAACATTTTATGTGTAGGCATTTTGAACCTGTCTACTTAAAATCATAAAATATATATTTTTAAAGGAATTCCTTGTAACATAGAGTACTGTTATGGATTATTCCAATATTATATTATCTGTGTACCTCGGAGAGTGTTTGCGGATCGATTTTCATACACATAAATGGAATTAAGTAGGTATATCCAGAAGGTTCAAGCTTAAATTATTAGTTGTGTCTTCATACATAAATATATATAATATAATACATTAAACAACACGCCTGCGGTTATTTACTTTGAATTTTTATTGATATCATGCATCAACGTACAATTTAATTATTCAACTTTTAAACAATCGGTTGGAAATTTGAATGATCACATTATTAGTGGATCCTGATAGACAGTTCCAGGGTGACATTAGAGTACAAAGTAATTTTTTTTTAATATCATTGATTAATATGGCAGTTGCTTTGTGGTGCATCGTGATTATTCTAATTTACACTAAATTAAACTTTGTGATAGGTACACACACATTGAGTAATTTTTGTCAGTACTATAGTTTCTGATCTTATCATAAGTTACTACTCGAGTTTCGAGAATATCAGAACGTCTCATCAACAGGTGAAGTATTACAATGACCACATTCAAATATAGAAAAAAATTACATGGATTGGGTGGAAATTTTATAAAAATAATTAATTATTAAGGTACTGGCGAAAGGACCCGGAGTTACTGGTGTATAGGTGGTTGTAATGGGAATATCAAGAGGAGCGGAGAAGAGTTGATGAATGTAATATTGTTAAGCAAATGAATACCCGAGTTCAAATTTCTTTTAATTTCTAAATTTTCAAAATAACTCATTTTATTACCTTTACTCGGGTCGGGATGGAGAAGTTTGAAATGAAAAGAATGATAATTATCCATGATGTGGTTCACGAATTCTGAAAACTTATTACTATTTAGACAACGAAGATACTCTTTTAGCCTAATGTTTTATGGTTTATTCTATACATGTTTTTTTTTAATATACAATTCATTATGCTCCATTTGTTTTTGAATTGGGTTGCATTAATTACACGGTACATCACGTCTGTACTGTTAAATTTATCATTCGGATTACGACACGGTCCCAGGGATATTAATTTTTACTTTCACCGCCAGGAATAGATATACACGAGAACGACCCCTTCCGTTGTTAGCGGCAGGCGAGTAGGTAGCAAGTAGGTACCTACTTGTACACTCGGACACGCAACTTACTTGTATCACTGTAACAAAAATCGATTTTTGTTTCAACATTCAAGGTGATGCAGATGCTATGTTGGTATCCCTGATGGAAAAACAGCATGGCTGTTTAAAGTTAGGAAAAATAAAGATTTTCTCGGTGCTTTAAATTTATTCGTGTATAATTAGTTCCGTTTAATTATTTACGATTATTGTGAAAGCAAGTACCTACAGTCAATCCTCGTAACGAACACTCACACTTATGTGTCCTAAGTTACATCGTCGTCAGCCGGAAAGATATACTAAATGTTATGTCATGAGATGTGTCGCGTCGTCTACCTCTAGCGCCAAGTGAGTGGCCGTTTAACTATGTCGAGGGAATACTCCACCTCCTTCCTGAATTTACAGTGCGCGTTGTTTATATCGAGGGTACACTGACAGATGGAATTAAGTCATAAAAATAAGTTCTGAGATAATCGAATTTAAAGAGATATGAAATCTTTGAAGCAGTCCTACTCGTAGAATCATTTCGGATTAAAAAATACAGACTACTGTTGGGTGTTTGAGCATTTCATACACAATTTTTTTTTTCATATTCTATTTCACACTCATTTCATTTTATATCTACTTATATTGAAAAAGAAAAAATCATCAAATCGTTTTTAATTTTTTATTGATTTAATTCACAAAACAAGTAATATACGGTATAAATTACTTAAAAATATTTTTAGTTGGTACTAATTATTTTTTTAATTTCCAATTTAAATTATGTACTAACCAACATTTAATAATATCTTTAATAAACAACATACAGGACAAAAATAATTACCACCGTTATCTTACCCTGCGAATACAATTTTAAGATAAGTGTTTTTCATCAAGACTGAGTCATTCTAATAAAGACTCAAAATAGCGTTTTGCAGATCAGTATTAAATTTTGTTGACACCTTAATTTGAAAGCATGATATGACGACAAAATGCGTTGTATCATCATCAACCCTGACGATGGACCCTGAAAGGGATCCGAAACGTCGGCCAGAGAGGTCAGATATACACGGCAGAATATCCCAGAAAACTGCATACCGAAGATTAATTCACGTTACTTAAAAGTACTGAACTAAAAATATATAAAAAATTCAAATGAGAATACATGTTGGAACATAAACAAACGTAGGGTTGCCATTTAAAACATGTGTATATTATGTCGACATAAGAACATGGCGTGAGAAGCGATTCTTCATTCGGCGTGAAACATTATTTATTGAAGTCGGGCGTAACATAAATTTTCGTGAATTTTCTTATCGCGTGGATATGGCTTCATAATCTAAGTTATCCTACTACCACATTACACCAACTTTGTCATTAATGGTAGGCGAGAATCATCATTGTAACTTCTATACTTGCGATTAGTACCATTCTCAAAAAATGGATCAGAATTCCATTGTGCGTGTGGCCTACTAGGCCTTATTTCGTACCACTTTGAAATGAACCACGGATTGAAATAAATCAAATGACTCAACGTAAAGTTGCTAATATAACAATTATTTTTTTTCTAGTTAAAATTCTGTTTAATTATTCTATTTTAAAACTTATATATAAAAATAGTGGAATAAAATAATATTGGCCGTTTTTACACAAGCCGCCATTTAAAAAAAGATTGGTCTAAAAAATTACCTAGTGGAGCTATTAAAAATTTAATTTTTCGTCTTTAGTTTGCTTTAGTAGCCTATTGGTCCAGAATTAAGATCATACCATTATTGCAAGGCAAAAATCATCCTGAAGCAAAGAAAAGATTTTTCAAATTTGTATGCTTAATGTGAAGACGAGATCAGAAGGAATGCGAACCAAATACTGCGGGTATCAGACTGGAGGACCGCAGCGGAAGACAGGAGGAGTTGGGAGCGAGGACTGATGGAGGCCAAGACTCGATATGAGTTGTAGAGCCGTTGAAGAAGAAGAATATGAAATATCTCAAAACACACAATTGTTTTTTTTTTATCAAAGTTTGACCATCTTTATTTCACTATTTAATGCCTAAAATTGCGTAGTACTCGTATACACTTTTTATCTTAGTTATATTGCTGAAAACTTAAGCGATGCAGCAAACTCTCGAATTGTGCACTCTGGCGTCGTAATATTTACACAGTTTGTTCCAGCTGCTATTTCTAGGCTAGCGCCACAATTTTTAGTTCTAAATATCATTTACATAATCAACTTTATATTTTCAAATTTCTATTTAACTGTCGAAAAATAAACAAGGACGTCGTATTGTTTTCTGTACCAGAATGTTAGTCAACTTAGTAAAAACCACTACCAGATATAGGGTCTACCGGTTTCGAGACGTACCCGTCTCCTCGCCAGGACCAACACTACACTAAATTAAGTTAATTTAACTTTCACACCCACTTTGGACCCCGTCCCCTCTCACTCTCTCCCTGTAGATTCCTGAATGTTCAGTAGGCTAATCAGTGCATGTTTGTCTCTGATAAGATTAACATACATGTGATCAATATTGGTGAAAGTTTAACAATTCTATGGTTGGGGTGTATAGTTTGATGAATATATTGTGTAGTGCTGGTCCTGACGAAGAGACGGGTACGTCTCGAAAACGGTAGACCCTAAATCTGGTAGTGGTTTTTACTCAGTTAACTAACATTCTGTTATAATGTCTAACCACAAAGTTAATGCTTTAAATATTAATAATATTAATAAAATTGTTTTCTATACTTTTAGATTTTTAAACTAGACTAAAGAGCCATATTGTTTTCCATACTTTTAGGTTTATCAGCTAGACTAAAGGGCCGCATTGTTTCCCATACTTTTAGATTTTTCTACTAGACTGAAGAGCCGTACCTATTGTTTTCCATACTTTTAGATTTTTCAACTAGACCAAAGAGCCGTATTGTTTTCCATATTTTTAGATTTTTCAACTAAACCAAAGAGCCGTATTGTTTTCCATACTTTTAGATTTTTCAACTAGATTAAAGAGCCATATTGTTTTCCATACTTTAAGATTTTTCAACTAGACCAAAGAGCCATATTGTATTCCATACTTTTAGATTTTTCATCTAGACCAAAGAGCCGTATTGTTTTCCATACTTTTAGATTTTTCAACTAGACCAAAGAGCCGTACTGTTTTTCATACTTTTAGATTTTTCAAGCAGACTAAAGAGGTTGATCTGTTATTTTTTCCTATGGCTATTTTCTTTCCTGCACGCGTCGATTTTTTCAGCTTTTTTCAATTAAATTATAAAGGAAAAATGAAATGAATATATTCAAGAATCCAAATCTTGGATGAAGGCGGGGAGTAAAGATATATATATTTATATATATATAAAAATGTAGAATACGAATGGAGGTCTTTGTAATTTGCATAAGGGTCCAATTGTAGTAACGACATTGGATTTGCGTTTTAATTACTATTTCCTTTTATCAAATTGCCAAGGCATCGTGATCGATCCTGTGCATTTCGAGGAAACGTGTCTAGTGTCTAGGCCGACTCACGCTAGGGCATTGTTAAGTCCTGAATGGCCATTTTTATTAAATGTTTTCAAGGTACGAAATACACATTTTTGTTTAACATAATAGTGAAATATTTAGGTATACTACATATTTATTGTCTAACTAATTTTCATATGATGTTCGATAGAAAAAGTAGAGATTCTATGATAATAACATTGAAATATGACATTAACGTAAGCATATATTTCGAAAAAAAATCGAAATATCGAAAAATATTCCTATCAACATATTATTCAGATTTTAATGTAAATATGTGCCGCTATAAAAATCATGTTTCAGTGTACTCACTGCATGCGCCTGTTAGCATGTTAGTCTTATTTTAATATTACTAGTGTTTAGCTTAATTTGAAAATAGTAAGAATATTGATTTGGCACGCATTCCGTCTTCGCTTTACAAAAAAAAAATCCAACGTACCTAACAATAATTTCATATGAAAATTAATAAGCTGGAGAATTTTTTATTAATGACAAAAGTAATAATAAAATAAATAAATTATATTTTCGACTCGCTATTGATTGGTTTCATTCGAACGTAATTTTTCGCAATTTAAAGTGGAGGGGTAAAATTACCGTAATTTTATAAAGGTAAATTAGTTTTTTAAAACAAAATATAAAAATTATCTGACAGTGTTACTACATACCTCAAAACCGATTAATCTGGATTTAGGATTTTTTTGTAATTGGCTACCTGATCTGTCTTCCAGTCACCAATTCAAAAAAATCGGCTGATTCAAATGGCTTATTAAATGTATTATTTATTAACATTTCAGCAACTTCCGTTGTGTTAGACATTAAGGCAATTGGTAGCTCCCGTCTGATGATGTTTGAATATTTTATATATTTTCCTCGTATAGCTTTACGACGGACATAATGGAGGACTCGGCGGAGCCTACAAATACGGCCTTATAAAATTAATTTTATATGTCGTGTCTCTCGCACGCCACCGCCACAGCCTTCCACCCCAGGGAAGCAGCCCAAGGTGAAGAACTAAATTAATGGAGCGATTTCCACAAACTCGATATTAATTAACTGATACAAAGTGGAATAATAAAGTCATGTGTTGGAATGTGTAACATGAAAGGTTATCATTTTTCGTAACAAATCACAGCATAAAGAAGCATGAAGAAGAAACATTTGTACGATGTACAGTAGGCGCCGCGCCGTTTGTAGTGATCACATTGATCCTTGGAGATTTTGATTAATTTAATATTCGAGCAATTCTTTTCATAGGTAGGACTAGGTGATTAAGCGCCCGGGTTAATAAAAAAGATATTTTTTTTATTAATTAAACATGTAATTATATTTATAATATCTATTTCATATTTCTTTAAAAAAAATTAATTTGAATATTGGATACAAACATTAATATTTTTTCCATATTGCGGTTAGTGAGTTTTACTACTAAATGGACGATTTAAACGAAAACCCCGGTAATTCGTTATTCTTGCACCATAAATCAATACATTTTAGTTCACATAATTCGTATTTTTTTTTGAAATTTGACATAATTAAACAAAATATTTCAATTTTTTTCGCAAGTTCGAACAAATATGTCAATGTCGGCTACAGTAGTACCTATTAGAAATGTCGCGATCGTTGTAATAGCGTAATAAATATTGCATTTTCGAAATTATGTCTTGAAATATGAAAAATACAGACGTTTTTTTACAAAATTAATGGCTCTTTCTATGACTTTTACGATTTTTGTCGAATTTCGCAATAGCATGTCGATTTTTTTTGTACCTGCATTTCGAATTAACGAGGTCCCGCATAATTCGAATTTTTTTTTTTTGAGTCCCTTGAATTCCGAATTCTACTATAATTTGTATTATCCAATATAGCTAGTTTTAATAGACTTCTAAAAACAGGGTTCTAATAAGGAAATTTGGCTCTCAAAAGAAATCTAAATTGTTGTACTATCGAATTTTTTACTACTCACCTTTCACCTATAGATAGATAATCACCCTTCTCAAACATTATTTTTTCATTCTTTGCCATTTTCAAGATTTATTAGTAGGATATATAAATGTCGTGGTCTTTAATGAGACTCTTTATAATTTTCTAGAAGAAATTTTCTTTAAAAAAATTAAGACCAATTAAAATTCTTCTTACATTTTTAGTTCTTTAATCTTGAATATCCCTGTTTTAAATTCAGGAAGCCGGCGCTGAACGACACATGTAGCTACGATAAAGTTCTTCATTAAGCCAAATAGCTATGTTGCATGTGGGGAGCAGGTTAGAACACTTGCTTGTATCAACTAAGGGATGTTGAACAGTGTAGTTCTGACCTGGAACCGAGGCGTTGAACTCTCTTTCTCTCCATTCGATACATGCATTCGCCCACAAGTCTGGATCGCCGAGGTTTATTCCGACTAAATCCTATTTGCTTCGACATGAATACCTACAGTTTTCTTTCGACGTAGTTACTTAAAATATATTTTGTATATTTTTTGTCAAACATCCAGCGGTGTAACTAAAAGAAATGGACCAAAATACGAAATTGAAAAAAATGCTTCTTGTGCATGTATTCTATTAAGGGGTTAAACCACCTTGGGAGTATAAAATTTAGGTATAAATTATACATTTTTTATAAAGAGATAATTATATATTTTTATTGGCACTTATTAAGGTCTACATTAAACTAATATTTTATTGTAAAATTTTTAAAGAATCTTCAAAATAGCCGCGTCATGTCTATTTTAATGGAGCTCTTCCTCCGTGACTGACATGCAACTTTCCCCGGTATATATTTAATTGAGACAAAGAAGATCACGTACGTATTGTGAAATAAAATATCTACAATTTAGCGTATCCGATTTGGAAAAAACTGGTTTTCGTAAAATTGGAAAAAACTGGTTTTCGTGAAATTGGGAATTTTTTTTTCCCTAAATTGTATTCCTACCATCCCGCTTGAGTGTAGATGGGGCACTACAGCAAACTCCCTCCCCCGTTAGCTTTTCCCGTACGCGTATACACCAACACAATCAAACAATGTGCGTCTTACGCGCGGCTTTACACACACCAATTCTATTGTCTTTCTTATGTGGAAATATGTTTTTTTTACTGTTTCGGCGTCTGGACGTCTATAAGGAAGTGTCGACAGGACATGTGCCATCACTACCTCCCGATGCCCTGATGATGTAGCATAATTTTTTTACGATTCAATTTATGTACATTATAATTATTTGATTGCTTTGTATACATGTACATGTTTGCATTATATGTCCATGTGTTTTGAATCAAAATTATTTACTTTTAATTAATTTTCTTTGTCTATTGCTTGTTTGTATTTCTATTAAATAAAAAGTGTGGCACTGTGCAAACATTTTGATGTTAACCATTCCTTATTTATTATGCAACATTGCATGGATACAGAAGAAAAAAGCCAACCTTAAAATTAGCCAACCGAAATTAAAAAACTAACCCATAAAAACCGAGTATTTATTTTACTCCCTTTCTTTGTAAATTAAGTTTACCATCATGTAATAATTGATTGACTGAAAATGAAACATGTCTAGACAAATATCTATGTCAAAAATCTCTAAAAATATCTCTTTATTATTTGATTTCTTCCCAAAAAACCGAAGTGTGCTGTAGTTCCAATTCGAAGTAATTCAAATTTTAAATATTCCATGACGTTATCGGGCAGCCGGCGCCGTTGGTAGTAATCAAACTTTTGTAATGATTCCAATTTGAAAAAAACATTAAAATTTCTAAAAATTTAAAATTATGCTATAATTATTATTATTTAAGGAAAATTTGATAGATCTTTTTGATCGTCGCCACGAGTCTGCTTGCAAAGTTTCAGCTCGATTGGATCACGGGAAAAGGATTAAAAATCGATCCAAAGTTTTTTCGTCAAGAAAACAAGCAAGCAGACGCCACGAGTTAAAATAAAGGGAGTAAAAATACGAATGAGAAGGTCTGTTTTGCGTAAAACGTCATGATATTCAATTTTTTTCGTTTTTAGTACCTCGTATATATCATGTAGTAGCTCGTATATATGGAAAACAAAAACATGTTTATCGGTGTTATGAACACCTACCTGTTTCTAAAAATACTCTGATGTTGTCATTATCATTAGTCATTGGTATGAAGAAAAATTCTTCGGAAAACTCATTTTACTTCAATTTAGTACACTCTGAAAACCATAGGAAGTAATAAACATTAAAATTATTTCTTTGTGACGAAAATAATCCGTGATTGATTTTTCTGCTTGTTAACGCACGTAAATACAACAATATTACAAGATAATCAATTCTAAAGAGATTTATATATATACAACCACCAATCTCTGTAGATTTATTCTATAGAGATTTATGGTTGTATACTATAATATAAAATAATGAAAAAATAACGGTTATATATATTTATTAAGACAACCAAGGCCTACTTAATCTAACTCGGGTAACGTACGTAATCTAACTTAAGTAACATCTGTCTTAATTTACGGTAACAAGAGCGTTAGCAACTTTCTAAATAGTAAAACTCGTAGCTACAATATCGCCTTTGTTATTTTAATTCATTAATAATATTATTATATATACTGTAGATAATATACTGTAGATAATATACTGTACTGTACTGTAGATAATATACTGTAGATTTATTCTATAGAGATTTATGGTTGTATACTATAATATAAAATAATGAAAAAATAACGGTTATATATATTTATTAAGACAACCAAGGCCTACTTAATCTAACTCGGGTAACGTACGTAATCTAACTTAAGTAACATCTGTCTTAATTTACGGTAACAAGAGCGTTAGCAACTTTCTAAATAGTAAAACTCGTAGCTACAATATCGCCTTTGTTATTTTAATTCATTAATAATATTTATAGCGAGATTAAAAAAAATTTAGTCTCTTAAAAATTTGATATGTCAAACGAATTTGTTTGTATTTTTTACTTTAACATTCAACACCATCCGATATTTAATATTCAAAATGCTTTTTCCAAAATTAATATATAATTATGAAAAATTAATTAAAAAATTTAAGAACACGCAAGCAATTTTTTATGGTATTTTTTATAAGGAAACTCCCTAGCATGATGCTTAGAAGTAGGTCAAAAACGCACGCGATCACATTGCTGTATTGATTGAAATATTGTTATACAAATTGGTTTTGATGTAGAAAAATGCGTAGTCATAAATTTTCATTTTAAAAGCCATATAGCATTATTTAAGTCAGCTTCAGGAAGCCCTTCGAATATTTTCTCTCGTTTATTATAAAATAAAACATATATTTTCATTGAACTGGTTAAGATAACGTGTTTTATTAAGAGGTATTCACATTTTTGGTAACTTCTTCTGTTCGGCGGTCTGTGACGTCTGTAACGTTTTATCGATTGTGTGTCCGAGCGTGACTGAGGAGCCCTATTCTCTAGCCGCACACTCTCCCAAAAGTTGTGGCACGCGCGTAGTTCCAGGTGAGCAGGGGGGTTCCCAGGTATGAATCTTCTTCATTTTCTTTCTTGTTTTCACGCCAATATGCCCGTCATGAGCCGCGATTTCCCTATTTTCATTAGTTCCCTTATTTTTGTTAAATGGTTGAAAAACTTGATTATAACGAGCACACTTATTACGAGACCACGACTGTAACGAGAAAAAATCACCGATGACTTCATTTTATGCGTTTTTCCATAGAATCGCTCACGCTTATAAGTGTTCTTCATGGATATACCGAAAAATATTTGGTATCCAGTGGAACATTGCTAACATATATCTAATCGCGTAAATGTAATCCCCAAAGAAACGTGAAAATATGAAAAGAGCATTTAATGCTTATGGTTTCGGCTAGATAACGACCTAACCGACGTTTGTCCGATATTTTTCTTTCAGCGTAGACCAATAAAATAGCGTTGCCGGCCGCTTAACAAATAAAAAAGATTTTTTGGAAATGTCAAGAAGTAACAATGTAACCTCATAACTTATATCGAATACTAGCTGTGCCCGCGCGGCTTCGCACCCGTAGATTTTTAGTACACTGTTTGGATCGTCATAGAACTTTCGCCAACCGTCTAGAACATTCTCCTTCCAGAACTTTCAAGAAATTTATCGAATGTATAGGAACCTTCTAGACACACCGACACATTCCGCCACTCAGTTTAGAACCTTGTAGAACTTTCGGGAATTTTCTAGAACCTTCTCCTTTGAGAAATTTCTAGAGAAGGTTTTCCGGAACCTTCTAGACTCACCGACACAATCGACGTGCCTATTTCGAACCACCTACGCACAGCCACCCCCACCAAACTAGCATATTTTTGATGTGACACCAAGGGCTATCCACCACCATAACCACCGGTTGGTTGTTGTGGCTGGTTGTGGAGAAAACTTGGCGGATAGGGAAACACGGGTTTCTTTTTATATGTATATATATTGATTTTATTCGTCAAACCTTAAAATTATTTCATGATTGCACAACCTTGAAATGATAACTGTACTAATAATTTTAAAGCAAAATTATTTTCAGTTAGAAATAAATCCTAACCTCGGAAATATGTCTGCTAATAGTGCTATTAAAATAAATAATGAAAAAAGTTTTCTTTGATATGTCGACGACATTGTGCAGAATAAAGAAGTCTACATATCCAAACAAATCCCGGATATTGAGAGAAACGGCTTCAATTGAGAAATTTTGTTGGTTCGTGTTATATTCTAGTTCTGCTGTATTTAAATTTTTATTCGCGTCCTTGTATCTCATTACATTACCTAATTCTTACATCATTTTTATTATTCGCACTTTTTTTTTCAAATTTTTGTAAAATCTACGAAAATGTTATAATGTGTAAAATATACAAGGTTATTTGGAAAACATTAATAACCTCGCAGGACTATATAGAAAATGTTCAAGCCATTATGACCTAATATCAATAGTTATGGAGATATGCGACATCAAAGTTTACATTTTTTTTTCAATATTTGTGATTTATTTTTAGCAAAACGTTGGACTATCATTACAGTAACTTATATCGAATAAATAAAATTCATTCCCTTTAATACAAGTCAAAAAATAATAAAAACCTCCGAATTCCGATGGAAAACATTCCAATTGGAAAATTTTTAGAGTTTTCATCATTTTATTTATCTTGTATTGACATGAATTAATTTGTCGTAATCGATATAAGTTACTGTAATGATAGTCCAACGTTTTATAAAAAATAAGTCAGAAATATTGAAAAAAAAAAATGTAAACTTTGATGTCGCATATCTCCATAACTATTGATATTAGGTCATGATAGCTTGTTTTTATTATAGTTTTTTATTATTATTATAGATTTTATTATAGATTTATTATAGATAGACATTTTCGACTCATAATCAAGGCAGGAATATAGTCCTCCGAGGTTATTAATGGTTTCCAAATAAGCCTGTATAATAAATAATCATTAACATAATCAATATTCAAATACCTGAAATTAAGATCATGATATATTTTTTCTAGATTTTATCAAATATTAATTTTCACTTGTGACATATCAGAAAAGCCTCTATTTGGGTTAATAAAAATGTAATGAAATCGTTTCACTAAACTTAACAAATAACGCTCCACTCGAAAGTATTGGAAACTATAATCGAGTTTGTTCGCTTCTGAATGGAGCTGAAAACAACTATTTAGGAATTTCCGATGAAAATATCTTCAGAGTTTTCTTAATAGACTCCCGTCAGGATCGCGTGGGAAAATGTCGTAAAAAATAATATTACGTAACATTTCTACGTTTCTTTGCCCGGCATGAGAACTGAACCGCCCTTCTTTTAAGGGGTTCTATAGTCGATTCATTTAAAAATTCCTCCTCACTAAACCCTCAATTTATGTTCCAAGCTATAAAGGTAAATATGTATGCATACGCAGTACGTGAGTCAGAGACTTCCTTTAACCAAATTTTAATAATATTTTTAATGTTTTTAATAATAATTTTAATGTTTTTCTAATATTTAATAAATTAATTATTTTTCTTCATCCCATTATCCTAATTGGGTCGGGCTATGTCGATTACTCGGGTTCACTGGTAGTTCTATGTTATATCTTTCTTCGCCTCTCCCTTTTCTGTCACATTAATTTGACATTTGAATTTATCTTGAAATTTGTGACTTGCATTCACACTGGAATAGTACTTTTTTCTTAAGAATATTAGTAATACTGTCAATGTAGTCGCCAGCAGAAAAAATTTGATTGATTAAAATATGAACAAATAGTTGATTTTTCATTAAATGCCATTCTTGGAGTGATTTAATATTAAATAATATCCAAATATATTTTTAAAAAAATCTGCACATCTCGCTTTTTTAATGTTTAGGTACTCATACGATTTCGTTATTTTTTGAAAATGGCAATAGCAGTGCGCGCTTCGCGTTCATCGTTTTTGAAATAATTATAATATAGATTTTTCACAAAATGTAATTTAAATGTAATACTCATTGTGAGAAAAAAACAAAATAATTTAAAAGTGGCAATATTGGTGCATTGGTGGGTACTTTAGGATAATAGAGTGGGTAAGGATCTTTTATAAAACCAACATATAAAAAATATTTTTTTCTAATATTCGTACTTCTTTTCTTTTTCGTAAAGGTCTTGTTTACGAGCTTGGTCTTTAAAGACCATTTTGCGCTTTTTAATTCGATACGATAATTTTAATATTTAATTATAATAGTCTTTGAATCCCCTGACGTAAACGAAGTCAATTAACTTAATTCCGCAAAGTAGCATGTGGTAGAAATAGGTTGCATGCACAAGAACCGCTACATGAAAAAAATATATATGTTTGAATATTCGTATTTTTTTATTTTCCGTATAGGCCTCACTTACATGAAGACCGTTATAATTCACCGATAAAAAATATTTACGAATTTATTGATTGTTGTAACTCGCTCTAACTCACATTTTAGGTTATGTGGCATTAGTCTTCAAACTTTAAATGCCGACTTTTGGCATTTAAGTCACCAAAAAGTCTTCAAAAATTCTATGTCAAGTATTTCCATACACGAAAAGAAAACATTGTGTAAAACGTGCATGGGCACTAACTATTAGGGTGAAATTGATCAAGTCATATTATGTTATGTGTATAATTTCAATCATTTGTATTTTAACCTAGAAATTAAACGTCAAAAATATTTGCCGCAGAAAAAATAGAATTGAAATAAGAAAAAATATACATATCGATGTGTCTCACCTTAAAGTGACCCGGACGTTTAATACTGCAAAATCGAGGGCAAACATCCAAAAGGGTGTGTTAGTGATTATTTGGAACTTTATAGGAGAGCAATAGAAAGTTCTGTCAATCTGATTTTGTCAAGGTTTATTTTATTAAAACGATTTCCATATTTTTTAATCCAAAACGCATACGGAAATCGTTTAGTAATAAAGGAAATATTGACAAAATAAGATTGACAGAACATTATTTTGCTCTCATGTAAAGTGTAAAGTGTAAAGTTTGAAATAATCACTAACGCCCTTTTGGCTTTCTACCCTCGATATATATTATTTCTACACATAAAATAATATCTAACTTCCTCGGAATCAAATGATAATCATGAAAAATATATTTTTTAAATTTACAGAATCTCATACACATGTTTGTATAAGAAATCTTAATTCTAACATTTTTTTAAATATTCATGTTTACTATGTATTTTACTGTCTCCTGTGGAGGGTCAGGCTATATAAAATACAAAGAAGAGTATTTTTTGTAATAAAAGTTAATACATTTATTTTTACATTTCGTGATATAACTTAAGGGGGGGGGGTAAGGTTAATTCGTACAAAAAATGGCATGTTTTTGTGAATTTTTTGTGACGACACAGTTTATTAAAACCAATGGTACATTAAAGTATGATATTTAAAGAATATTGTGTAAAATTTTCAAGACGAAATATTAAAAAATACGGCAATGGCAGCAATTATTCGGACGTGTCTCGGAAAAAAGTAGAATTGCGGTGTCCATCATAACTTGGTACTAGATCATCTGAAATCAAAAAATCAAGATTCATTCGTTAGATAATAGATTTTCCCAGGTAACGCTAGGAGGGTTTTTTGAAATTTCAATTTTTCAATTTTTTGGAACACTTTGAAGGGAAAAACGCGATTTTTTGCGAAAAATATCGACTAATTTGTTATTAAAAAATAAAAATTAATAACAAATTTGAAAAAAACTCTCCAGCGTTACCTTGTAAATTATGTACAAAAATAGTGTTCAAAATTTCAAAAGGATCGGTGCAGTAGTTTTGAAGTTATGATGGACACCGACTTTGAAAACGTGAGATGTGGGGAAAACGGTTTAAAGTTTTGCACACTGTAAAATTCAAAATAAAACTCAACACTTATTTTATACTAACACATAATCGTCGATGCCATGTTCACACGGCAAAGAGCTTTCATCATCAGCATCTGTTTGTCCTTGTCTACGCAAAACTCTTCTAATACAATAGCACGTCCGGTAGTCCTCAGGTGAGCGCGTCTCTTAGCTGCCCGAGCAGGTATAGAAAATCAGTCTGAGTATCGCTCAAATGTTCATAATTTCGTCAATTTTGCTCCGATTGACTCGAAATTTTGACACAATATTCTTACGATGTTATACATTCATTTAAAAAATTAAAAATAAAATGCAAAAAAAAAAATGTTAAAACCTTATCCCCTTAAAACAATTTCTATTCCTCGTTTCTTAAAAAATAATCGTTCAATTTGATTAATTTTTGAAGCTGGCAATGAAAAAATAACGCATTTCTCGATGCATTTTTAGCGCATTCATAATATAGATAATCGCTAACACTCGTCAAGATTTGTGCAAAGACAAGTTGGTCTACCTTCTCTGCTTGCCCCGGCGGAGAAAAGACGCGAGGGGTGATTTGAATTATGTATACTCTTCATGCTCCGATTCACCGTCTCCTGGTTTCATAATGAGTACGGAGTGGGTGGCTACAAGGCTGACATTTTCAGAACAGCGAACGACGACTTTTCATTATAAATTCCACGCAATACTTTCGACCGTCGACTACTCACCGGATAAAACATAAATTAATGTAATTGGTATAAAAAGAAAGCGCCCTTTATTTATTCATAAAGTCTGCAGTAGTTGATTTATGTACATGTCTGACGATACATACATTTTATTACTAGGACTAAATAGCAAAATTGCTATCGGATTCTTTGGTGTCTTTTATATGGTGGAAGATCAATTCCTGCATAGACCGGCTTAACTGTTTGTTAGTAAATTAAAAAATTCTTTGTTTTTTACTTTTTAGGTATGTGTGTCATATGGTATTTTTTTAGATATTTATGTAGCGGCAGGATCGAAGAATTTTTCACGTTTTTTTTTATCTATATAGTTTTTTCTCAAATCACTAACAACGTAACGCGAAAGAAATGATGTTTCATTCATCAGGTAAATATTTTAAATTAGTATTTAATAGACTAGTGTTGAATCAGAGAGCGCTTTTTATTTAACAGTGATCAAAGTTAGATCCGACTAGATTATTTAAATAACTTCTTCAATTCTAAATATTTAGAGTTTGTCCAAATTTTTCAATCACACAATACCGGATTTTATCCAGTATCAGCGCGTTATCATGTTGTATCAAAGTTGTCCAAAAATAATAATGAAGTAAACGGTTAATTCCGGCGTCTTCTAGCGGCAGGAACGCAAAGTAATTTGTGCCTACCGTATCAGAAAAACTGGATTGCTCTAAAAATGGATAATAAATGTTAATCAATTAATAAATTAGGCTTACAGATAAGGTCGATATATTCACGGAAATATACAAGGCTTCTATAGCGTAATTGGATAACGCGCCTGCCCCGGAAAGGAGGAGATCCGTGATTCAAATCCCGGTAGCAGCCAAATATTTTTTCGTGGATTTGATTTTTCTGTATGTCTTTCTAATTAATTAATTAATTTGGTTTTAAATTTCACAAAACTTTGTTCTGAAAAAATTGCAACTTCACAATAAGAATGTGTTCTTGAATATAATATGGGTTTTTATTATTCGTGACCATCAGAATGTTTACGCCAGACTATATTTTTAGGGCGATGACTCAGATATAACCTTTGCTCTAATAATAAATAATAAACTAAACATTATTTACAATAATTAAGAAAACATAAGCATTAACTGAAAGGTCGCGGCCATAAAATTCGTTTTCAGTGTCTTGGAAATTACCCATAGTTACAGAATATTGATATATCCACATAACATATTTTCTTATTACTTACTGCAAAGCTAACATTATGGGGGTACAACTGTACTGAAAGAATTAATAAATGTTAAATATTATTGGTTATAAGTCGTTAAATTTGCATACTCGTAGTCTTGAAAAGCAATCCATTTCACCTGTCGTATTTTTATTTGTTGGTTTTTTGTTGTTTTTTATTTGTTGTCTTTATATTTTTGATGTTGACAATATTTCTTTGTTGACTTTAAAAAAGGTTACTTAAGAACCATACGGGCTTGTATCACCTTCATCGTTAGCCTTTCAAAAAAGCTATTTGCTCATTGTCTCCTCATTCATCACAAAACACGTTCACACGAACGATCATAACAATATTTAATATTTACTGTGCGATACCAAGCATCATTTTTGTAATGATTAACCATCACTTCTGTGCGAATAAATCATAATTTTCAAGAAAATTAATCTAACCTACCTAATTCGTCAAATAATCTTCCAGTTATAACGTTCCTGTGAATTTTATGACTAACTTTAGTTTTTGCCTTTTTGATAACTTTCCAACTTTTATAATTTGCCTAGAAACTTTTAATCACGCCTCCATACACAACGTCACGAGAGAAAATATATGGGCCCTATATCGCTCATGATAAAACAATACCTCGTAAACCACTTAGTACAAATTTTACAGGAAGGCAAAAAACTGCACATTAGGTATCTAGATTCTTTATGATAAATACAATGCGAGGAATTGATTTAATGGGCACAAATAATTACTTTTCAGACATAGGCTTTTTCCAGATTACGTATCCACATATTTTAAAGACAGTGCACAAAAAAACTTGATTTTGACAAAACTGTGGTACGCGAGGTATTGTTTTATCATAAGCGATACGTATATTTCATTAATCGTAGTCAGCATGTTTACGTGTATATCCGAGCGCACTTATTCAAATTATTTATTTATTTAAGCGTACACACTGAGTACAGACTTATACACAATGCGTTAATAAACTACGAATAGCATTTTTTTTTAAAAGAAGATGCGAACACGGAATGCGTGTCGCATCAACATTTTTACTATTTTAAAATGAAGCATTTAGCTTCATTTTAAAATAGCTTGTGCTATGAAAATAGGACTAACTTGCTGGAGTGGTGCTCAAATCACCGTATCCCTGATGCAGGGGCCCGAAACATGTTGATAATTCAAGTTTTTTCTTTTTATTGATATTTTTTCTTTCAATGCTGCATCACAATTTAATATTTATCAAGATATTTCAAATGGTTATATTATTTAAACTCAACGTGTTTAGAAAGTGGCGACTGTTACTTTTTTGGCAGCGATTGTAGGGCATTTTATTTATTGTTCTGTGATAAGACGCCTTGAATTATAAGACACACCCCGAATTTAGGAAAAACATGCGTCTTGTAATCGATGAAATACGGCGGTATAAAAGAAAGATTTATGGTCGGAAACCTTTTGCGGAGCAACTGCCATGGGAAAATTAACATCTTGAGACAATGTGATTGCTGAAATTAAAAATTAATACATTCGTGACTGTCAGTATTAAAAGTTTTGATACGAGAATATCTTCATCTATCGATTTACCCTGTCAGGTAGGTCGTACATTTCCAACAAAGTGGAACATCTGAATATAATGTAGGCATTGGTCATTATGTCCATTGTGTTCTTGGGTGATTTTGGTAACAATAGACGCCGATTCCAAATTTGAAATGTGTTTAAATGAAAATATACACATTTGCACTTTTTATAAACGTAGGTATATGGAGACGTATATCACTGAAAGGTATATTTGAGGGATAGGTATAGAGCGATATCAAAAAAAATATATATTGTAGTCATTTAGGATTACTAACTTAGAATGTACTGAATTTGAGATTTTATAGAAAATATTCGGCCGTATTCTGAAATAAGCTATATTGCTATTTCTGTATCTTGACAGTTATTGAATAACATTGTAATATCGCCAGTCTTGACGTTCTAAGATTGACGTGTTTGAAATTAATGAATTCAATCAATCAGAAAGCTCTAAAGCTTTTATTGAGCTGTAGAGCTTTCTGATTGATTGAATTAATTAATTTCACACATGTCAGACTTAAAACGTCAAAATTGGTTGCATTACACTGTTATAGAATAACCTTCAAGATACAGAAATAGCAATATTGCTTATTTCAGAATACAGCCGAATATATGTAACAATCGTTTACTTTTTATTTCTATGCAGGTAACAGAATATTAATGGGAATACCCGTTATTGAATGAAACATTTTTCTTATCCCTACCTACTTATCTTTGTATCTACATGTCAAGCATTTGAATACAAGATTATATCCACTGCATGTTTGATCGATTCCACGATAAGCCATTTATGGCATCATATATAAATATCACCGATTGATTCTTCTCGGATATTTCCCGTTATCTTTTCGCTTTATTTTTTTATTCACTGGATAGTCAAAAATTGCCCGTTATCTTTTCGCTTTATTTTTTTATTCACTGGATAGTCAAAAATTGCCCTTATAATTGTTACAAATTCGTCAGTTAAAAATAACTATAAAGTAAATAAACTTTTTTAATAACTGCAAAAAAGACTTTGCGGTAACATAAATTTACGGGATGACCCAATATTTTGTAAAAGAAGTGACGTGACGCAAATTGTCCGTTATTAACTTTGGGAAATGTGTTCCAGACCGCGGTCACGATGAGATGATCCACGGCCCGCGATGAACCGGTACATCACCCTGAACCAGCTGGGGGACGGCACCTACGGCAGCGTGGTGCTCGGCCAGCGGAGGGACACGGGCGAGAAGGTGGCCATCAAGAGGATGAAGAGGAAGTACTACTCGTGGGACGAGGCCATGAGTCTCAGGGAAGTCAAGGTACGACTGCCAACGTACAATCGGACGCTCGATACAGGGATGTCTTTGGAGACAACTCTCTATCACGCACACACCGAGTCCCGCATCTCACTTCGCGCTTGTTATTCATCAAAATCAGTCAATTGACCTTTGATGTTCTGTTGGGTAAACTTGAATCTATCTGTCTAACTTTTCACTATAAATAGTTGTAGGTATTTACATTTCTACTCGTCGCTGTCAAAGCTAACGTCGTGTTGACCTATTGTGTAAATACTATTCTGATTACCTACTGACTACTGATTACGCCGGCCGCACATTGGATGCGATTTCGTACGAAATTGGGTAGTACCTACCTGCGTATCCGAACGAATACGCAAGTACATTCCTGACCCTCGAAGTAGTATTGAACATCGCGCACTGTACACAATTTAGTAGTGCGTGTACGTACATTAGGGTGTGTCACTTTGTATGGCGAAAAAAAAAGTTTTTTTATTTTTAAACTTAATAGTTATCAAAAGTTGCATTGCATTTATAACTACACAAAAATGCAAAAAAAGTTGCAATTCAAGTATAGAGAGCCAAATATTCTGAAAATGTTGGTTTTTAGTAATTTTTCAGAGGTAATAAAAGTGCTGTTTTCTTCTACATAATTTTTATCAGATTACTTAATTTCGTTAATATGTATATAGATAAAATACTAAAACAAAAATTTACTGCAAATTTTAAGCTGAATTATTTTTTTTTAAATTATAAAACATACAAAATTTTCCAAAGAGTATTTTTAAAGACAGCAAAAGTTATTTTTTAGAATTAAACATTGGCATAATTTTCCTGGAATTCTGCTTGGCTGCAATAAAACCTTCTCTAACTGTTTACCCTATGACAGAACCTGCAGCTACAGTCGTCAATTTAAGGAATCCACACAATTCCCTGCCACACACAGTCAGTAGATTTCTTTCTACTGACTGTGTGTGGCAGGGACTTGGGAAAATCGAATACTCGGACATTTCGTTCGACGAAAACTGTCCTCAGCTCTTCATAATTTTATAAGTACTTAGCTCAAAAGCGGTAGTTCAGTTAGTATAAGTTTCTCATCCTGCCAGGAAATCATGTCGTAATAATGATCGCTCTCAAAATTGATTTATGGTATCACAAAAGATCTCGACAATGATTATTGCGAGGCACGAGCTTTCAAAACTCTCGTATACCCTATTCTATTACAATTTTGTTGTCATTTGTCAACATTTGATGCCTCTCTGATATCATTCAGTGTAGCCGAAGCAATAGCAGCGCCTGCTCTGTGCGATACGCCATAACGATCACACACTTCAGCCAACTTTTCGAATTTTTTTGTACTTTCTCAATTTTCTCTTCCTTTTACTATGTTTCCAATGACTATGCATCTGAAGGTTCTTTGGTCTTCAAGAAATGGGTGGTCTTTAATCGGAACAGTTTTATTTTTTCCACATTTACAAGAATAATAATTTTTGCATTTGCACGCAACAATGTCAAAAAGAATTGTTGATGTAGTTATAAAGTTTTCTATTTTATCTAAATACGATTGACTTTTTGGTTCTTTGTTGAATTTTTTCGATAGTTGCCTATACTGTTTGCAATATGATAATAGAAGCTGGCTCACAATGCTTGCATTTTTCCAAACTTCAAGAACGATTCGAGCCACTTGAGAAGTGATGACGTTTGCTTGTGGTTCTAAACTACTTGACTGTTGCATTTCATGACGCGCCCACTCATAATGTCGTTAAACATATCCATAAGTTGGTAACATAGTACTCTTGAATTTTTCGGGATACTTATCAAAAATACGTAATTTCGTACGACCTCTGGTTTCTTTTGAACTTGACGGATTCGATGCCATTGTGATTCGTTTCACGAATGAATTAAACACTTAAATTTATTACGTATAATATGTAGAAACTTTACGATAGTTCAAAACAAGTAAGTTAACAAATACAACCGTTCGGTATAGAGTCTGACCTAATGAGGCACGCATAACGGGAGCGCGACCCGAAACAAGCCGAAATTGCCCGAACGGGGGTAGGTATTTAAGCTAACAGATTATCAAAATGAACTTAAATATGGCGTTTTCCTTATGCTGGCTATATTATTATTAGAAAAAAAGCATTTAATTACTAAGACAATTGGTAAATACAAAAAATATATCGTTCTGATTGGAACGTTATTTTGCAACTTTTTCTATATTTTAAGGCCTTTTAGCTAGCCAAAAGTACCAGTATTAAGGAAAACTGTAAATACAGCATTTAATAACATATAAAAATGCAACTTTTGAGAACTATTAAACTTGAAAAATCGAAAGTTGAAAAAAGTGACACACCCTAACGTATATATAGATGCGACGTCCGACACGATCCGGATTTGTTCGGAAATTTTTGCGATTTCGTACGATGGATATTGAAAAATTTGTCAATTTGATACATGACCACAAATGTTTGTGCGACCAAAGTGATTCAACTGCGTGGCCATCAGCGCAGATTAAATAATTTGGTTTAATGAAGGTGAGGTACAATTACGTACTTCGAACAAAAAAACTTTCAAACATTTCTCCGATGTTATGAGTAAGACGCAATCAATGTGCGCGCTCAATACGTACGAAAATAATCGTACGAATACGTGCGATAATAATTCCTATCCAAAGTGCGACCGGCCTTAACCTCCAGATAAAAATTTCAACACTTGTCACATCACGAGTGCAAAACCTTTAAAAAATAAAAAATTTCATTTAAGATTGTCATAATTTTGTACATTATCTTTAGTTCTCCTACGTACCAAAAGATCTTCTTTGTGTGACTTTCCATTATTGTTTTACAATAAAAAGTGAAACATTTGCATTTAATATATCGATGGCTTAAAGCTAAAACATTGTAACTCTAATTTTGGTCGAAAATGATTTTAATAAATAAAGCACCTCTTTCACGCAAAAACGGCGCTATATAAATCATCACAAACTAACAAACATAACATAAACTATATTTTTATGTTAAAATATTGTATCTCTCGAGCCTACCATTATAAAGATATATGCTTATTACAATATATTGTAACCACTCCAGGCAATATTTTTAAGAGCTAATATATTGTATCTCCCTCACAATATATGTATTTATTTTTATGCTTAACGAATGTCCTTGCCAAAATACCTATTGTTTTTACATCAGATACAATGATTTCAAAGACATGTAAATATATTTTACACACTGATAACACTAGAGAATAACGAATGTCGAATATATCCAAGTCTCAGTTTAAACATTTGCAGAGTGATTCTGGGGGTCTTAAGAGAGTTTGTTTGAAGTTTATGTGCGCTACATTTTTAATGTTTCCGAATTACTGATTTGGTACCTGCAAGTAACGGATAATTTGGGGCTTATACTGATAATAACGATGCATTATACGTTCGGCGCAGCGACAGGTGGGGACTGGGAACTGTACCTTGTTTTAAGTTAATAGGGGCCACATAACACTGTGTTAAATAAAAATGGAATTCTTTGCTCTTTAGAATTATGCAACAAAATGATAAATAAAGAGTGCGCGGATGTCTTGCTCGCTCGCTTTCGACGCGTTTCGGTTCTTTTTTCAAATCTATAAATACACTTTTGACTAAACAAAATGGTTTGAAATAAAGCAATTTTTTTAGCGTTCTTGCTTGGGCCGCTCAGAAAGGGTAAGGGAGCACGCTATTTCCATAACCAGAAGGGTCACAGAAAAGATTACACAGATTAGATTTTTGGCAAGGATGTTTTAAAGACCATATATACTTACCTTGTCAGGGTGTAACAGAACTAGTCCATGTTATTTTACAAGTATTTCTGTCTAAATTATATACATGAGTTACATTGTTGCATGTAATAAAAGTAACACTGATACATAACCTGTATATAACAAGAAGGTAACAAATTAATATTTAAAATAAAAGTAAATTGTTATATGACTATTAGGTACATAAAACAAATGTAACAAAATTAACGTGACTTGTGACTCCTGTGTTACATAACGTTTATCTACATTTTGCGTTCACTGGGTTGTTACATCCAATAATATTAACACTGATACCTAATCTGTATGTAACCAGAAGATAACAAATTAATGTGTAAAATAAAAATAAATTGTTATATCACTATTACATAAAAGTAATGTTACAAAATTAACATAACTTGTGACTCCTGTGTTACATAATATACATAAAATTTACGCAATTACGAGTATTTTCTCTGGTATTTTGCTGAAAATGTTTGCTTCGAAGGTTTGGGATGAGGCGAACAATCAATACCGGACGCATATGCATAACGAATACATTTATGCGAGCGGTTATTTTTCTCAAACAATATTCCAGCACCGCTAACTATTTCCCGTAGCATTACTCGAGTTATGAAAGCATCATCACTAAATTGACTTCGGTTAATAACTCACTGCATCTAATCTTCTCTTCCTCCTCTACTCTGACTCTTACCTCATCCATCACCCTTTCCCTCCCGCCCTGTTCCCGCGTTAATACCAACACTCATTAATTACTACGCCTTAAGCATCTGGTAATAGTAATTGGTTTATGCAATGTACCTACACTGTGCTCTAACATCATGATTGAAACTGTTAAGATTTTAATTTCGCGTCATCTCGCTCTAGCGCGTGCAGCTGAGATGATCGGCGCTGCGTCTGAGAACCGCGTGAGAAGAGTGTTTTTCTTTGTCTTTCGCTCGGAATCGAATTGTAAAGTCGGAGTTAGTAGATATCTCCAAAAGTCTTGTGTTGACTCGGGAAACTATGACAATACAAATCGAATTAGACGAAATAGCCTCGAATACAGTCCATTAAATTGTTTCGATTATGTTTTCCAATAATTCGCCCACCGCCGAAACTAGCTTTGTTAAATCCGCGTTCATGGTCAGCTACTCATAGAAAATTCAATTTCGATCGATCCCGTGAATAAATAATAAGAAAAGGCCATTGAATTGTCAAATTTTCGTGAAAATTGCGTGAATGTATTTTGTAGAAAGCTTCAACTTATGGCCATTATTCATGAATTTATTTCGCCCTTTTATAAGAATTATCGCCAACATATTTGATAATGATAATAATAATAACAGTGAGAATGTCTATTCAGCTCAAAATTGTATTCAAGAATAACCAACCGCTTATCATTTTTATACGAAATACTCGTATTTATATTAATTTTAAATGTTATTCTCCATAACGTAACACATTTCTGAAAAAAAATTGAATTGTTTATTATTGTGCTAGCTGAAAGCCCATCAATTATGCGCAATAGTTAGTAGTTATCAACCTACGTTGATTGGATATGCTGTTGTTCAGATGTCTGCGCATGAGCAATTATAAAAATATTTTAAATTAAAAAAAAATATTTGACAAATATGTAGTTTCACAAATTGGTCTTATGAAATTACCCTTCAATATATTTCAACATCTTCAAAATTCCTTTTTATTTTTTTTTATAATATTTGTCAATCATTAAATATTATTCATCAACATAATATGAGAACCAGGCTTTACCAACTGTGAAAACCGGGCTTTATCAATGTGTGGAAGTCTTGAACCTTTGTGATCAAATTTGAAAATATGACGCCGTGTTTTGTCACATCCATTGGATATTTTATAACAAATTAGTGGATCAAATCCAGTCAAGTGACAATCTGTAGTTTTCAGAGAATAGAAGAATTATTTTCTCAAAATATGCGTCACGTGATTTTTAGTTAACAGGAGACTTTCAGACCACGAAAATTATACAATAGAACCTTGTTTTTATGAAATTCAAGGGACCCAAAAAAATATTTTGAATTATGAGGAACCCGGCTAATTCAAAATAAAACCAGGGAAACAAAAAAATCGCGATGCGATTGCGAAATTCGCCGAAAATCGTAAAACTCGTGAAAAAAGCTGTTATTTTATGAAAAAAACCAACATAAAAACCAAGTTTTTATTATACTAACTTTCTCATTGAATCAGGTTTCGTGCCTACTGCAAGCGTCGGGGTTATTACTCATTTGTATTGATTCCAATTAGAAAAATACATTAAAATTTCGAAAAATTGGCGAGTAACACAGGCAACATTTCCCCCTATTTTCGTACTCCATCCTCACCCCTGGCACATTTTCGATGCAAATCTGTACCGTTTGATCGATCGGACTCAAAATTTGGAATCTTTTTCTTTAGGACTCGGTGGGGAACATAAACAATATTTGCCCCTTATTCTCTTACCTCTTCAACTCTCCCTGACATATTGTCGAAGCAAATCTGTACCGTTTGACTGATCGGACTCAAAATTTGGAAACTTATTCATTAGGACTCGGCGGGGAACAAAGGTGATATTTCCCCCCTGTTATTTTACCCTTTCCCCTCCCCTGATATATTTTCGATGCAAATCTACACCGTTCGAATCAAACCTTTGTTCACCCTCACAAATTTATTTTAAACTTTATTCTTAACCCGTGCAACGCCGGGTATGAACAGCTAGTCCTAAATATTTTATTAGCTGATACATATATGGATGGTCCCTACGTATACCTACTGTCGAATCTGCAAAAAATCGATTTTCCTTTTACTATCTTAAACTATTTAATTTACTCTATATTTCCGTATAATGTTTAAAAAGGGGTTAATTTTCCTTTAAAAAAGGCAAATCCATTTTTTAAACGAAATTTCAACTTTTTTTAACATTGCCTGAAAATATAGAGAAAATTGGATAGTTTATCATAGTAAAAGAAAAATCTAATTTTTGCAGATTCGACAGTATACGTAGCGACTATCAATATGTTTATCTGCTCAATTTTTGCAAAAAATATCATAACAATATATTTTGATACATTATTTCATATTTCTTGCATCGTATTTAACTTCTTCTATACTAACGAAAGTGCACATCCTTCACATTATCATCCATAATATTAGATTTGATTCAACATTGTGGGGTGTAAAAGCAAAGGCAGCAATATCCAACAAATAAAAATGAATCCTAGATGAATGCCTTAATTTTTTTTTGATATTGCTGCCTTTGCTTTTATATCCCACATATGACATATTTTATGATAAAAATCCGAGTCACTTTTTGCTTAGGTTCTTAGACTTATGTTTTCGGTTTTTGTGTAAAATGATGTCTTTATTTTGTCACAGTCCCTGAAGAAGCTGAGCCACGCCAATGTTATAAAATTGAAAGAAGTTATAAGGGAGAATGATGTTTTATATTTTGTCTTCGAATACATGAAAGAAAATCTCTACCAGCTGATTAAGGACAGGGAGAGGCACTTTCCGGAACCTGTTGTGCGAAATATGATATACCAGGTAAGGGGAGACACTAATTTCAAATCTTCGAGCGACCGTAGTGTTTATATGTATGTGATTGTTTCGAATATAAACTATATAGATTAAAGTAGGAGCCATTTTATTTTATGCATTTTTGTTTATACAAAATTATAAACTTATCTGCGCCTATAGAATAAAACGTAGGCAAATAAAAATCCAAGGCGTCTTCTACTGCTTCTGTGTTACTGTTTTTTGCTATAAATAGTTATCAGAAGTACTTAACGGTATCGTGTTACTGTTTTTTTGCTATAAATAGTTATCAGAAGTACTTAACGGTATCGTGAAGCAAAATGAAGGTCCTCTTCAGTTGATCGGTACCAGTTGTTTTTGCATGTTTCCTTCAACCAAAGCTGCTTCCAAATCAAAAGAGCAAGACATCCTTGACCATCTTCATTTTTATGGTTTCTGTTCATGAACTTTTCAAACCATCGCTGCATTGTTCATTCAGATGTGGCTCTGTCTTGCTTGGTTAAAAAGATGCGACGAAGCTTGATATGCATTATGCACAAGTTTAAAGTCTTGCAAAAAAATATGCATAATTTTTTTTAATCCGTTACTGACGGATTTAAGCGACGCAAGTCCCGACTCCTGATTCCTGTCTCAATAAGTAAATGTAGCAGATTGCTGTGTGTGTGACATATATAAGACTGGGTATATCTTTATCCAAAAGTTTAATTAGCTTTTATATTTGTACGCCTGAGATCAATTTTAATATAATTTTTTTAAATATTTTAAATTAAGGTAAATTCAGTGTTTCATTTATCACTATCTTGTAACTGCGTGAAAACCCACATGTTAAAAGTAGGTTCACAAGAGAGACATGAAGAGGCTCATATTATTAAAATGTAAAGATCATCACTGATAAAACATTATGATGTTACTCATTACTTTTTAACATTCGTAAATTTTATTTTAGGTATTACAGGGTCTAGCCTTCATGCACCGAAATGGTTTCTTCCATCGAGATATGAAGCCTGAAAATTTGCTCTGCATGGGACCGGAGTTGGTCAAGATTGCCGATTTTGGATTGGCAAGGGAGGTGCGCTCAAGACCTCCTTTCACCGATTATGTTTCAACTAGATGGTAAAAACTCAAATTATATTTGATATAATTAAAAACAAAGAAGTGCTCAAAAAAGATCTTATAAAAGAAGTTATATCGAAAAATATTAAATGAAAATATAGGATTTTTTTAGAGACATAGAACTTTAAAATGAAATAAAACACAAAAATGGTGGTAATGGTAATGGCCATGGTATTGGCTTAAATGGAAAGATAATTTTATGTACTTATTGTTGAAATATGATTATACCATGTTTTTTAAATAAATTTGCTTGATTTGCAAGCATTGCTCTGGTGTAAGTCTATTCATGGTGAAATGTCAAACCAAACTGAACATAGCTTTCAGCTGTCAAATTGGCTGTCGCTGGAAAAAGTTTTGCCAAATCGAAAAACAAACCTCTAAAAAATCTTAAAACCTAAAAAATCTTATATTTAAACATTAATGGCATATAATTATCTTTTTGATAAAGCCATTACCATGGACATTACCGCGATTTTTATATGTTTTATTTCATTTTAAAGTTTTTTACATCTGAAAATAAAATGTACCTTGTTTAACAGAAATTACTACGTTTTTTGGCATATCAAAAATTTTTCATTAATTCTCGTATCTATATTCAAATTACTAAAAAAATTAATTATACTGAGTGTATTTTATAAAACACTAATTATTGCAGGTACCGTGCACCCGAAGTTCTTCTACACTCCACAACATATAATAGCCCTATAGACATGTGGGCCGTTGGTTGCATCATGGCAGAACTTTATACATTTAGGCCCTTATTTCCAGGCAACAGTGAAATTGATGAAATTTTCAAGATTTGCTCCGTTCTCGGTACTCCAGATAGAGTGAGCTAATCATTTATCTACTTTATTTTATTTCAATTATAACATTGAACAATTTTATTTATTTCTCATAAGATTACATTAAAAAAAAATTAATTGAAGTAATTTTTGCAAACATTATTTTTTATTTTCATAGAACGACTGGCCGGAAGGATATCAACTTGCGAACGCCATGAACTTTAAATTTCCCATGTTCACAAAGGTTCCCCTTGAGAATATTGTATCTGGGGCTGGAACAGAAGGTATGAAACTCTTGGAAGATATGCTTATGTGGAACCCCAGCAAAAGACCGACCGCGCAACAAGCTTTGAGGTGTGAAATTATTACAAATAAGTATTATGTACTTTAATTATTCAAAAACGTCAATCATAATTTAAAGTCAAGCAACTTCACAATAATTGTAGAAAAATCAATAAAAATTGTTTTCATATGAAACAACTACGTACTAATAATTACTATGAAACAATAATATTTAATTTACGTTTCGTCATATGTCAAAGCCAAAACTTTACTAGATAAACATTTTTATTTTCTTTTTACACAGCGTTATTTGTAACATTTGTAGGTATCCGTACTTTCAATTGGGGGCTAAACTGGGTAACTCTACAACGTCAATTCATCCTTTGCACAGATCGATCAAAACATCCGTACATAATAGCAATGAGAATATTAATAATGGTATTATTGGAAATAAGATTATAATCAGTAATAAGCTGGTCAATATAACTAACCTATCAAATGAGAAGATGAGCGCCAGTAATAATGATTTGGCAAGTGTTGCAGCAAATGATAAGAATATGTCGATGAAACAAGGTGGAGATTACCTTTCAAACAGTGGATTGAAAGCTGTAATGCAGCAGCTTTCTTCAGGGTTGAGTACAAATAAAGGCATGCCGTACAGAATTTCATCTTCAAAATTTCAGTCTGTGCAAGTCGTACCACCTACCATAGTGACTAATTATATGCCGACACAGCGATCTCGGTAAGTCCATTTAGAACATAACATTTGATAGAAATAATTTTTTTTTTTTTTTCTAATGAGCGTATTAAAGATCCACAATTTGCATTTGAATTATCTTTGTAGAAATCCTATTAATGGACTTGCTAATGGTTTGCCCGCACCGAGAAGGCAGTCGATAAATAGAATTAACGAAAAAACAGAGAAAAATTCAGACGATGAATTCGCTGATATATTAGGGTAAGTTTCATAACCACAAATCTCACAATTTAATACATTTATAGAACAGTATTTAAATAAATAATGAATATTATTGAATGTTCTTTTTCTAGAGGTAAGATTACTAACGACAATATTAATTCTAAAGAGAAAGATTGGTTGGATGGAAACGGATTTGATATGGACAACATTTTGAAACCACTTAAAAGTAATGCGAGACAACAATATCTGAGTAATTCTCGATATGTAGCAGGTCAGCCTTCGGCACAAAACAGGTACTAGAAACTTAAAACAAATCATTCTCTAATTAATCAAATGACATTAAGAACAATAAAATTGACAATTAATGACGTAATAAAAATGATTAAGTAGTTTTTGTAACATTGATCATCATGTTTTAAATGATATATTTATATTGTAACTGTATCTAAATGTGTGTATTATGCTAAATTTAAACTTGATATCATCATCAAATGTATCATATGTACACAAGTTGCCTGTACTTGCTTGGGTGTAAAGTAAGTTATATTTGGAACTAAACTCTAATGTAGGAAAATTCATATATCTGGGAGTTGATGCTAGAAGTGCCTATGTCAGATTTTGGTTAAAATAAGTTAGGCATCAGCAAGTACTCCTAAATGGCCATTCTTTTAGGAGTACCTTCATTTAGGAGGTTTCTGAATAAATATTTTCTATAACCAGCTGATCATTATGTATGGGTTGAAAATTATTTACACCTATTGTTTATGGGAAACAAACAATCCTCTCTCCTGAGCAATTCACTTTTTGACATAGGCACTTTTAGCATTAAGCCCCATATATGTAACATTACTGTAACAGTTCTGAACTTCTCTTCAGGGAGTCACAAGTTATAATGTTTATGCAAAAAGTACAACATGCGAGGCAACTGCCAGTAGTGATGTTCAAACTGTTATTTTAAACGGTCATTTTCAATTCAGTTATTTGGGATTTGTATCTAATTGAATTGATGATTGGTAACTAAGATATAACTGTTATCTAGTCCTGATGGGTGCCCATCGAATTGCGAAAAATCAGTTACCAAAAATACATGAAATCACATATAATTCTCAAATAATGGTTAGAGTGTCACTGGTTACCGTCACTATACCGTCACTAACTGCCAGTACCAATACTAAACTTACCAAACTCGATCTCAGAAGTTTTGATGACACATTTCAAAGTCAGTAATTAATACAAAGTATATATAATATTTAAACAAAATTAATTTCCACAATGTTACAAACAAAAAACTTTAACATTTTAATTTTATATGTTTTTATATCATAATATTTAGATTAGTTTTGGCCATAGCTGTATTAAGACTTTATAGAAATTTATGGTATGATTCATATTTTATTCTTATAAAAAGACACTACTTACTTTGCAGATACTTTGGAGATACTCCAAGTAAAAGGCACAGAAATGTGTCGGAGATGTCTTCTGTAAATAACATTTTAAAGAATTCAAACAATGTGGCGACTGTCTTTCCCAGAAAAACTCAAAATATAGGTGATTGGAGCTTATGGCCAGCTAAAAATGTAAGATTTTTTAGATCAAATGAAAAAAATTACCAAAATATTTTATTGAATCGTCAATCATGGAATAAATATTTTCAGGAGAAAGAGAAGTCAGTCGCTGAACAGTATCTTAGTACATCCAGATATTATGCAGGACAGAAGTTGGATACATCATTATTTGGTCAAATTCGGAAGGACACAGGTAAAACTTATCAATATTGCTACTAACTATTAGCAAACTGACTATTTTCACTACTCCACGGCTTTAGGATCCATTGGGAGCCGTCATCTGATGTATTACTCGGTACTAGACATTCTGTCCAAGGCCAACAAACTTCACTTAAGATAAATCAGTCAGGGAAAAAATTTCTCTCTTCATATCTATTTATCCATGTTACACGTAAGATAAATCAGTCAGGGAAAAAATTTCTCTCTTCATATCTATTTATCCATGTTACAACTCAGATAGGATACATGCATTTTTTAAACAATTTCATGATATGTGTGATGTACTCTGGGCTATCTCTGGCCAAAGAGGTCGGAGACACATGGCAGAACAGCCCAGAAAACTCAACAGAAGATTCTGAATGTTCTTTGTTATCTCAATCCTAAATAACATTTAATTCGAAATCAGATTTATATGAAATTACCAACAAAATTATTGTTCGTTCTTTTCTTTTTACAGGATACATCATTGGAGAGGATGAGCAGTCTGCAATCAAAAATGCATCTTTTTTAACGCGCACTGATTGGGCATCAAAATATTTAAAATGAATGTATATATTGAAAAACCATCGTGCGTAAAATAATCTGACTTAAAATGTAAATATTTGTTGTTTTAAAATGTTTGAATAGTAGGTAAAATAAAAGTAATATGTTTTTCACAAAAACACAAAATAAATATATTTTGATACACAACATTAACAGAGCCTTTGTAGATGGGACACAATTGCTGAAAGACTCATTTGAAAATATATTGATTTCAAATTTAAAACACGTATTAAAAAAATTCGAAGTACATATCTTCAAACATGCAAGTGAGTCCTGTGCATAACGAGCTTCAATTTTTATTTATCCTTACAATTTATAATTATATATTTTTATTTATAATCTAAGGAATACGTTTCACACCTTTCAACCTTAGCTAAGTACTTGTGTAATAAAAAATAATACCAAAATTGAATTATTTTTCATTCAATTTTGAATAGAAAATATTCTTCACACTTTGGGTAAAATGTCGACAGTTACAGAGATAAACGACGTCGGAGTTTGCATTATTTTTTCCAATATTTCTAATATTTTTCTGAAAAATGTTGGAGTATCATTACAGTAACTTGTATGGAATATTAAAAATTCATTCGCTTTTATACAAGTCAAATAAAATGACAAAAATATTTTTAAAATTTCTGAAAAGTTTTGATAATTCTTATTCTTTTTTTATTTAGGTAATCCGCACTTGTATGTAATAAAGGTGAATATATTAAATCAAAGGTTAATGTTATTTACAATAAAAAATGATAATATGTATATTAGATGTGCAAATTAATAGAAAGATCAGAACAAATTAGCATGAAAAAAGTTATTACTTTCCTCCACCCTTGACTTGTTTATCAATATTATTTTATCTATGATCATATCCATAGATAACAATGTTGCTAACAAAAATAGTTATAGCTAGACCTCACTCAAAAGAATGTGCACAAAAAATATGTGTGTTATTACGATGCAAATGAACACAAAATAAGTCTTCTAGTAGTAAGTAACCATTTTTAAACTAAAAAATATATATTCATTTGGAATATCATATCGAGGCTTGTAATACGGGCTTGCCAGGCAACTTTTCCCCGGCTTTCTTCTTACCGGACAAAGCTAGGGAATGGTCTTTTGATTGTGGTCGACCTATAGTAAACTATTGTTTTACATGTTGTGCTGAGTATCCTGGTGCTATCTAGCAGGTCCTATTTAAAGGTTTTTAAGAAAAATGGTTTTTTAAAAGATGTAAAGAAGGTACTCGTGTATTGTTGATCTTAGTAAACCAAGCTCAGTTGATAATTTTGTGATAGTTTGACAAGGTTAACGCTCCGCTAATGTCGTTAGTATAATATCATCCTATTTTAAAGATCTTCCCGTAAAGGAGTCTCCATCATCCTAATACCGTGTTATCTAAACAAATTAGATAACACGGTATTAGGAGATACTTAAACATAACAGAGATGTGTAAACCAATGAAATATAATTACTGGGAAATAAATATAAGGATAACAAGCACGGATTAAATGGAGGGTTTAAACCATTTAGGCACCTTGCTATCCTTGGCTCTCGAAGGTCCTGAAGGGCTGCGACCTCGATGGTTTTTTACCAGCTGCTGGTTCACTGGATGATGATGTGCTCATTGCATCTGATGTTGCCGATTCGCCCACCTTTTTTATGCCCCTGGGAATATGAAATTAGAGAACACTAAGTCACTTCTTGTAAATATTTTTTTTACTACTAAATATTATGACGATTTTAATGAAAGTCATAACTATAATTACAAAACAACTTACTGAAAACATGAAAAAATGATTAATAACAAAAAATAATAATGCAGTACACCAAATGTTATCAGCGATATCTTAGGATTCTGCAGAAAACAAATTTGAAACTGCCAAGATAAGATTTTTTTCGTTCAAAAGTATTTTTTTCAAAACCTGGATATTTATAACCACTCTCTCGCCCCGATCCAAAATACTGGGCCTAGAATTTTGAATTAGCGGGGATCTGTACAATTCGAAAATTTTTTTTGGGTGCCTTGTATTTTGATTAACAAGGTTCTACTGTATTACTATAAACCAAGTTGATACAACCAGTCTTAGTTTTTGATGCAGAGAATGATGCTGCCTCCGGAGAAGTTAATTTGGAGAGTAGTTCCTGCTTCAGGTATTCCCGATCTGATATTCCTTGATATTCCGATTCGTCAAGGCGAGGTCCAAAGTGAATCATTGCCGAAGGTGCGCAGTTGGCACTAATCAGGGTTTCATCAGTTTTCAAAATCTGTTTTGGTGGGGTCACGTCTGAAAATAAAAATACTTACAAAATACAAAAACTGAACCATACAACAAAAATTAGTAATATCTAATCATTGATAGTGGGAATTTCTAAAATTATTGTATGTTAAATAATATCACAATTCTTCAAACTAAAAGTATCATAACACCTTATTATCATCATCTTTATAATTTCTGAAGAAAAATCTTAAATATTGAGATGCCAAAAAAAATTTTTTTTTGGAAATACATAATGGAAATTTTTATTACAGTTTTTGACATGAAAAAGAGTTGGTTTATAGTAATAGTTTGTCTAGAGTACTCTAAAGCATAGAATTTTATGAAAATGGGTTGTTTGATTGGTGGAAAATGTTCAATTTATCCGATATACAACATTTAGTTTACAAACATACATTTAATTCGTAAATGTTATAACATTTTAATTAACATATAAACAATATAATATAAAATAATTCACATCAAAGATGTAGGAGAATCCAGTTTCGGAAAACTCTCTCAGAGATATGGAACAGATTGATATCCAAAGTGATAAATTTCAGCGTATATGTATGTAGCTCTTTTCGGCACATTGGTCCTGTATATTGGAATGTGAAGCAATGTGTACTGATGCTCTCTAAGGTAACTATCCGGAACATACAAACCAATGCTCTGCAAAATTTCATGATTGTCGATCACACAGCGCAACAATGGATAAAAGTGCGTAATCAGATACACATTCCCACTAGGAGAAACTCGGTTGGGTAAAATCAAGGATAATGCCCGTATTTTCAGATGTAGATATATCTCAGAAACTATGCTTTAAACGAAAGATTATTTATAAAGAAACCAAGTTGATACAGCTGGCCCTATGACTTGTGTACGTAGTTAGCAAAGATGATTGACACACAACTCTCAAGAGATATAGAAGTTTTACCTCATCCGCATTCATACATCAATTCATGCAAGTTTGTCTTTTATTGGAGCTTCTAATAGGACCATCTTCCAGTATACGGTTTACCGGCTAATGTATCTTTCAGATGTCTTCTATTTCTGGTACTATTAACACATGCATTGTACATACGAGGGCGGTCCAATAAGTACTTAGCCTACAAAATAAAAACGAAAATTTTGGAAAAGTGGCGATTTATTTCTCAAAATAATCTCCTTTTAGCTCGATACACTTGACTCAGCGAAGCTTCAATTTCCATAACCCGTCTAAAAAATACGATTTCTCGAGGTCTGCAAAGTAGGTCTCCGTGGCGGCGATGACCTCCTCATTCGACTCAAATTTCTGCCCGGCGAGTGACTTTTTCAAGTTTGGAAACAAAAAGAAGTCGCACGAGGTCAAATCTGGAGAATACGGAGGATGGGGCAGCAGTTCGTAGCCCAATTCGACCAATTTGGCCGTGGCGAGGGCGGAGGTGTGAGCCGGTGCGTTGTCATGGTGGAAGAGCACTTTTTTCTTCGCCAAACGGGGCCATTTTTTCTGCAATTCGGCGTCGAATCGGCCCATAATTCGGCATAATACAGTCCTGTGATCGTTTTTCCCTTCTCCAGGTAGTCGATGTATATCCCACCTTGTGAATCCCAGAAAACGGTGGCCATCACCTTTCCGGCCAAGGACAGTCTTTGCCGTCTTCGGAGCACGTTCGCCGGGTGAAGTCCACTGTTTCGACTGTTCCTTGGTCTCTGGTGTGTACCAGTGGATCCATGTTCCCTGCAGAACTGTTCGATTGGGAAATAAAATCCTCAGTATCACTTTCCTACAATCATGAAGCTGGGTAATAACCTGAAAAAATGAAAAGAAATATACAGAAGCATGAACCACATAAATTATATCTTTGGGTGCTGAGGGCCAGTTTTTTGATCAGTACATAGTACATTGTACATAATACATAGTAATTAAGAAAAAAGCATAGATTTTTGCAAATTTTTAATTTGAGTTGTTTGATTGGTGGAAAATTCAAAATCTACGCTTCCTGCTTGACTTATCTACTGACGAAACAACTGGCCCTAAAGATTACAGTAGAACCTCATTAATTCGAAATTCAAAGGATCCAAAAGAATCATTTTGAACTACATACATGGTTTTATTAATTTAAGAGTAAGAAAAAAATAGGTGTTTTGTCACCTATAATATTTACTCTTTCATGAAAAAAATAATGTTTTTAGGCATTTGCATTAACAACTGAGGAAATTCGTTGCCTCGCTTTTCAGCTTTTGGTTTGGTCCGCAATCCAACATTTGTTTTCATAATACAAGCAAGAATTAAAAAATTTATTCCATTTGTACGTTTAGCGAAGCAAAAAAAATTTTATTTCATATTACAGCTGGGAAAAGTATTGATATTCGCATATCAAAATTATAGTGGGGTACCAACCTTTTAGGACCTTGGTATACCTATGCCATTGTACATAATGCATATTTATATTTTATTTTGGGAACATGTTTTTCCTAATACCTAATCAGAGTAAACAGCATACATGATTTAGGTGGTTTAATTTACTGAAGTTTATTACAGTAGAGCTGTTTGATTCATCCGGCATTGTTCTTCAGGACCGTCGATAATATTGTACGTAACCACTTCAATTTTATTATTAGGTGCGTACAAAGTTATCTTATGTTGATTATGCACTCAAATGTCTAACCGCTAAGTTATTGCTTCAAATATTATTTATACATGTTATTTAACTATGACAAAAATATTACAATTTTAGTTCGCTGCCAGATGATAATGATAATACTCAAATGTGCGATGAACTGGATATTCTCGCTGTGTCACATGTCAATTTTGATGAAACAAAACCAAAATCTGTTAAACAAATTAATAATATAGCAAAAGAGAAGAGTGGATATTCTGAAACAGTTCATGAAATACATAGCCCTAGTTCAAAGTATTCTAATAGTAAAACACCAAAAGATGAATTGCAAAACTCCAAGGGTAAAGATAAATCGAAGAAAACTTCGGTTAGAAAATATGTTGATTCTGATGACGATAGTATATCAGATGTAAATGATGATTTAATGAAGACACAAGCAAATATGATTGAAAAAATTATGTGATTCGATAAAAGTCAAAGAGCTTTAGGCATCTGGCCCCCAGTCGGTGGAAATTCAATGGCAATTTTTAGAATTGACAAATTCGAACCCACAAAAAGCACTTTTATTGAAGTAAGCAAACTAAAACTAGCAAAAAATCACACAGTAAGGATGATATTATTGAAACTAGTAAAATAAGTAAGGAATGTATCAAAGAAGATAAATCTGTATCCTCTTCATCACATAAACAAAATAAAATATCTTTCTACAGTAGCGATTTAAGTAATATTTCTTTGACACTTAATTCTTCCAAAAAAGGGAGTAGTCCAAACTAATCAAGCATACACAAAAAAAAGTCCAAATCCAATCACGCAAGTAGTGAACAAAATAAAAAGATGATGCAAGTTTTGAAATAAAAAATGTTCCTGGACATACAGTTATCACCACTTCTTCCAGATGACATCGTTAGATCCAAAATTAGTTTATTCAGAACAAATCAAATACGATTGAAAGTAATGACTTGAAAAATAAATTAAGTTTCTCAAATGCCTCATCAGATCATCTCTATCAAGATTCAACGTTACTGCAGCTGAAGTAAATAATGGAGCTGATATCTCATTGAAAAATAAAAAACGCAAAAAAAAAATCTTCAGACTCTTCTGCTAACGTCTCGGTCATCATATATGACCAGTTTCATTCAGATGTTTCAATGCGAAGTTCTCACAAAAAAAAATCAAATATGTATGATTGAAAGTAATGACTAATAATAATAATAAAAATACTACTGCAGCTGAAGTAAATGATGGAGCCGATATCTCGTAATTACGGTATTAGTTTACTCATGTACCACTATCATTATGCCAGGTAGAAAAATAACAAATGAGACACGAGGGAGGTGGGAGGTGAGGCTCGGCACGGATTCAACGCGGGCGCACGATAACGCATGAGAGCCAATTCATTTGTTGTTTATTTGTTGTTAACTGCATGAATGTAGTAATGTTAGTAAAATATAAAATATGCGCGTTTTTCTAACGTGATTGCAACAATTCGCACTCCCGTTGTACTAATAAGCATTATGAAATGAGATTGGAAGAGATACGATGTCTGCGGGCGCGTGGTTGGAACCAGTATGCCTCGGCGGTCCGCTGGCCTCCGTGCTTCTCGAACTTTCTGTCCTCGGTCGTCGCCTCTTGCCCCTGTTCCATCGAGCTCCTACTCTATTATCGTCTGGTGCGCCTATTAGGTGCCTACTGCCGCCACCTTGTATTTACATTCATAATCGAAGGTTGAGGTCATGACTGCAGATAAAGGTTGCATGAACTTGCTCAATGCGGTACTTGATTTCAACATAAGGATTCCATCTTTCATTTATATTGCAGTCCCAAGTATATACATAATTCTTTGTACTTCTCTCATTTCGTTCTAGCAATATAAAAAATTTCATTGTCAACTGCGTTATGTTTGTTAGTGAGAATGTTATTTTTTTTAGTTGTATTAACCCTACAGTGGTCGCGCATCTAAATGAGACAGCAGAAGTCGCGCGGACTACGGACGTAGTCCATTTTTAAATTGTAATAAAATAAAAATTAAGCATAATATCTTTATTTTACTTATGAAAATATAATCAGTTCAGTTTTCTTAACTAGATACAATAAACAAAACTTAATCACAACCTCTGTTTCATAATTAATTAAATATAAATAAAAATCCTCCAAAATTGGCACAAAAATCACAGGTTTGGCTCTAATTGAGATCACAATAAAACTATTTATTAAAAATTATTAACTTATAATATTTTCTGCGCAGGAAAGACACACTATTTTAGAATGATCCCCACAAATGAACTTTTTGCAGCTGTACAAGATTTTCTGGTGTTTTTATCGCGCGCTCTTCCACAATCATGACTGCGACTATACTACTCGACCTCCCTTCCGAGGTTGGTGGTTGTTTTTCTGCGTCCTTAACACATAGAAAGTCTTTTATCTTTATTGTTAGGGACCTTGGCAACGATTTTTATCCAACTCTCTTCTTTTCCAATGGTTTCATCCAAGCCAGATCACGACGGCAAACGCTTCCCTAGTTTTTGTTTGCTAAGTAAATGCATAATGCGTTGAGTGCACTCAAATTTAGCAAGTCAAAGAACACCATTAGAGGTTATCTTCTAGAGTTTCTCGAAACGTTGTATAAAGAACACATTTTATCAACCAGGTCAACTCCGTTTTTTGTCCTGTTATAATAAGAGGAATTGTTTTTGACCACAATGTGTCGTCGACTCCGGTGTAAAAGTCAGTATGCCGTCTTCGCTGAGGTAGCTCATCATCTTCAGAACTTGCATCTGACCCCTCACCTCCGATTTCTTGTTCCTGCTCTGATTTAGATTCATGATTCTGCTCTTCCAAATGATCAACTTTGTCGTCAGAGCTTGACTCAGTTTGATAATCTTCTCGTCAACTTCGTTCAACCACGCCTCAATCTGTGCAACTTGTCGATCGCCCATTATTATTCTAAAATATAAAGTTACATCAATTTACAAAAACAGAACTTAATAAAACCATGTTAAAATAAGGCGTTTATGTCAATTTTAACATTAAATAAATGCAAACAAAAAACATACATACTTGAAAAATACTTACGTGATTGGTCGCGCAGACTACGTATGTAGTCCAGGATCTTTGCGGAGAGACTGTTACACATCCGCATGAGATCAGCGCTTGCGCTGCACTGAGTGCGTCTCTCGATAGTTCGTTTAAAAGTACCTAGCGGCACGTGACACTAATGCTTACCATTTTGGAGAAATTTTTTATTTAGTATTAGTGGACTACATATGTAGTCCACGCAACCACTGCAGGGTTAAGTTCTAGCCCAAAATTCTCATATGCATTCACTACTTGGTTCAGCCGAAGTTATAAATCCTCAATGTTAATTGCTAGAAGTACCATATCTGCATTACTAATGGTATTTTAACTGGTGACACACTATTATTTATTTATTATTTACTAATTATTTGAGATTTGTATCTGATTGTGTTGACAATTGGCAACTGATTTTTTCCAATTCGACGGACAATCATCTGTACTAGACAACAATTATATTATAGTTATTAATCATCGATACAATCAGATACAAATCCGAAATAACTGTACAGAAAATAATCAATTCAAATAACGGTTTAACCATCACTAATCTGCGTAATGCAGATTATTCGCAGATATAACGTAGAGTAAATATATAAAGAACTAAGATAAAAAAGTATAAATAAAATGCAAAAACTTTAACATTCTTTATACTACTCAGTATTATAAAATAAATGGATTTTAAATAATACAAAATTGAGTATTTATAAAATACTTAGTGGGTTTGAAATCTCTCTCTAAGGAATGTTGAAACAGAAGGCGTTTTGTATAGAATGATAGTGAAAAGCGCAAAAGATTGACAATTCATGTTTTGTTGCAACTGGCGAAAGATGATGCCCTGATCTTATCCGACTCAGCACGACTATCCACTGTTTTAGGCTAGATTTTCTCATCAAATAATACTAATTTTTATCCTTAAGTAAATATTTACTAACCTCTTCGGACCCAAAGGATAATCAAAATTCGTCCAATAATTCATCTTTAACAAAAAATTTTTACAGTTCTTAAAAAATTTCAAATTTGGAACCTAAGATCTATTGATGGTTAGCTTAACTAATTTGTAAAAGGACACAATGCCAAACATTTATCTGAGAGATTTTTTCCAACTGTCGATCTATGTGTCCTATAGGCGACACTGGGTCCCAGGAGGTTAGAAGATTAACTGAAAAGATAACAATGTACACCAAATTTTTACTGCGTAAATCATATTTTTATAAACATCTAAATCAGATGTGACTTACCAGCTTATTAGTGTTAAAATTTAATCTTTAGAATGTATAAATAATGAGGTACATACATGAGTATATGGTGTTACCTGTCCAACAATTTGTTTACATTAACATAATTAAATCGTCGCACCCGTAAACAAGTGAGAATAAAGGAGTCGAGCTGGAGAGCCAAGATAGGTAACTCTACATCAGTTAAGTGTCTGCCATAATATCTGGCGGACTTATGCCGTATAATATCAGAGTTTCTTTGTTCATCATTTACCATACTTATAACTATAATCTGTACATCTTCACTTGCTCCCAGAATCTATCTCTAGTGGAGAAATAAACATTAACCACCAATCACTCTCTCATTAAAAATAAATAAATTAATGCATTAAATTCTCACAATTTTAAACTTATACCCTTTATTGGGTGCGTGAGGTTACATGTGACAGGTAGAGAGAGATTAATACAAATATAATAACATAGCAGAGATTCAATTGTCAAAAAAAGATGTCAGCGCAATCAGGAAATATTTTTTTACTCAAATTCTTCCTTCTGATAAAAAATTATAATATAATAATAACCATCCGCTGACAGACAATTGTACAATGACACGTAGGTAATTATAATTAATTGTACATTCCATATGTAAATGTGTTAATTTCTATGAAAATGATTGACACCGATAATATTGAATAAATTTTCCACAAACAAAATTAGTCAACCTTCTAACAAACCATTTTATTTTTGAAATATAATATTTCAACATAAAATATATTTATTCAGTGCACACCCCAGAATTTTTTTTCATGAAGACTATGTTAGAAAATTTTATAAAATTTTTATATATGTATACTTACTGTATATAAGCTCTGCGTTATGGAAAATTTCCTTGAAAGCAACAATAAAAAAAACTTAGAAACTGGGTGATCATAGTTTACTTTCAAAATAAAATTACATTGTTTTATAAATATTTAGAAAAACAGCACATATTCAACTCAACAACCCTTATAATTCAAAACAAAAGCTAAACAATGCTCCTGATCTCAACACATGCTTTTTCTTGTTAAAAACGTTCCATTTCTTACATTTCAAATATATGTAATTTGAAAATAATAAAATTTAGGTAGGTACCTACTTTTAAATTTACTGATTTTCCTTACATTTTATAACATTATCTATACATTTTTTTAAATATTACAAATTATAACGTTTATAATAAATATTAAATAAGTATTTTAAATTAAATCATCATCGTATATCTACATAATATATATAGAAGGTAAGATATCATACTCCTGCTGCTAGGCATTTCATAACATTTTTGTTTCATATTAATTATTTTAAATATTTAATTATGAAATTATTTTTCACCTAAACCTTTTTTGTATGATTTTGGTCGTAACACATACATATACAAAAATGTTATGTAATTATTTTCACCTTTTCTTGTGTTGGTACCTCTGAAACCTTTTTGAAATTTTGATAAGTAAAAACTGGGAGGCACTAATTATCGATCCCAAAACCTCTCATATACTAAGCAAGTGCACTGTCATGTCGCTATTCCCCTAATACTTATTTATTTATTTTTTATTTCTACTTATTTATTAATTTTATTTGTAAAACCAACAGCTTACAAATTAATTAAGAAAAAACAAGGAATGTGAAACATAAAGAAAGCCAATTACAGGTTTTCATCGGTAGTTATAAAATATCCTATTTACGTGGTGTACATATAGGTATATAGATATAGTTTGTTGATGAAACTATATGTAATTAATTTAGTGGAAAAAAATAACATACATTTTATTTGAAAAATGGATCGGAAAGCAAGCATTGTACATTAATAGGGTTATTTTGGAATAAATATAAATTATACTTTTTTGTGAGTGTATTAAATTTGTTGCAAGTTCGCCACAAGAATGCGTTTTGCCTGTAGTTAATAGAAACAAGAGGAGTAAAAAGAATAGGGTTGGTTCTTAGAACTTTAGGAAGAACATTGATCAAGAGTTTGGATAATAATTCGGGACAATCTATTGAGCCTAAGGATATTTTTAGCAAGAAAATTAGGTCTGCTATTTCACAACGTTTTTGCTGAGGTAGTAGGTGACTGTTGTGTCAAATATGTATGCTGATTTTTGCATTAAAATTTCATACCTACATTTTATTATTATCACATAACATGTGTTTCTTTGTATGATTTTTGGATCCACTAATAAGCATTATTAAGAGCAAGTATTATATGTCTGAGACTATCTATTAGGATCATTTACAACCTGTTTATGATTAATAAATAATGTTTCATTAAAATGAAATAATATAAAAACGTCATTGACAAGAATTGCTATTGATAAAATATCATATGGAATACAGTAAAACCTCGTTATTGCGAAATCCAAGGGACGGAAAAATATCAATTTCGTTATAACGAATTCCCACATATAACGAATTTTTTTTCCCTTATATGTGTATTAGGCCCGGTTGTTTCAAGTTCGATCAAAGTAAGCGGTCGATAAAAGCATAGATTTTTACGAAAACGGATCGTCTGATTGGTGGAGAACGTAAAAATCTATGCTTTAAGAGAACGCTTACTTTAATCCAACTTGAAACAACCGGCCCTTAGGCGCCATGGCGTCCCTGAGAAATCTGACACTTTTTTTCTAAAATTGATAGTCACATAAATTACATAGGTAGGTACGTATGCCGTAAAACGCGTGCAGTAAAACATCGATCTCTTAATATTATATAATTTATTTTCCGTTGTTTAGTTTTGTTTAACTCAGTTATTTGACTCAAAATAAGAACCTCGGATGATAATATTGGTGTCAGAAAATGCCGCGAACGCCGCGCCGGTAGTTATGACTTTCTAAAATGCCGTACACAATGCAATCAGTGTAAATATTCAAGTATAATATGAAAAGTGATAAAAGTTGATGGTAATAGAGAAAATGAAAAATTCTGATAATATTGCGCGTAATAAATGATCGTAGAGGCGTTCACAGAAAAGCGGCCGTACACTTGCGCGCGACTTTGTGCCCTGCGACGCGGCGGCTGGCGGGGTTATTCCCCACCGCGTGTTTGCGCGAAAAACAATTGCGCAATATTATTATTTTGTTTGTTTTTTCGTTATACATATTGGGATATTTCGATTTAAGCAGATACAATCTGTATGAAAAATGTGATGCAATATTTTTACGCGTTCTAGAAGACAATACACATATGCCTCATTCTAACCTTTTTTGACAATGGGCAATAAAACTATTGTCCCAACTAGAGTTCACGGGATTATGCCAAAATGCTTTATAGGGGCCCATTAAAATTCCAAGGAGAAATTTTAATGAATTTAAAAACCCCAAAAATACAAAAATTGAAGGAGCCCGCTGCCCGGAGATTTATTGCCTTTTACGATGGGCCGCCGGCAGGCCGTAAAACTATCCCACCTGCTTATCGCTGGATGACATCTCGACAAAAAAATTTGTTATATATTTACGTAAATGTATGGATGTGTCTTCCTACGGAACTAAAATTATTTCGTTATACATATTAACGAAATTTCGCTATATAAATATATTTTTGTATGAAAAATTTATTGTGGGGGATTAATTTTGAAAATTTTTTCGATACATGACGTTTTTCGGTATAACGGGGTTCGTTATAACGAGGTTCTACTGTACTGCCGTATTAGCATTTCAGTGGTGAGTTGTGACTTCATGATGTGAAAATATGCTGTTGCACGATGCACGCGTATTTCGCTGTATCCTGAAATTTCACTCTAAACATGAATAAAGAAGTATAACTTTAAAAATACAGGGTCTTTTTTAATACAAACTTCTTTTTGGAAATCACTTAAGTATGTATATTCTAAATAAAATAAAATGTACACAAACATAATGTATACAATATGACATGTATTTTATTTTCAATATATTTTTGAAAATAAATTAGCACTTTAGGGTTGAATAACACAAAAAATTTCTAGATGGAAAAAAAAGATATACCATAACTTCACATCTTCACGCTAAGTCGTTCATGTGGTAGTACAAAAATCACAATGAGCAGAATTATTTCAGTCTTTAAGTATGTCAGTTTTCTGCAGTTGACTTTTGGTTTAAGAAAAATAAATATCGTACATGAAAAGGTTACTGTACCCATCAAGCCAGTTAAAATATACTCCATATTATTTTATTTCACAATAATAACCACCTGTCTCTCTATTACGGTGTATAGATTTGATCTTTATTTCAAATACTTGAATTTTGATTACGCTGTATTTTATCTTGCAATCACACCCATTCCTTTATTGGCTCTGATAGTTTCCATAATCCTATCAGTGCATTTCATTTCCTCCAGTATTATTGTTTTTATAAACAATTGCAATTTGATTGATCAGAAGTTGGATACAACGATATACAAAGTAATCACACATTCTATTTTAGTTGGCAGTCTGTCATATTACTTTCTCAATGCACTGCAATTTTTCTGTGATATAATAACGCAGGATTTTACACTATTACTTTTGTTCTGGCATTTCCATCAAATAGTATTGGATTTGGTTCTTTTAGAGTTTACTGTTTACATTTATGTCCTTTTCAAACAATTGACAAGTTTGATAAACAATACCAAAAATGCTCTCTTCGAACATGAACTGTCTCAAAATGTTAATGAGTTGAGATATTTTAAATTTGTATGTAAATATTTAACAACACAAGATTACTTTCAATTCCAAAAATCAATTAAAGATTCATTGAAGACATATGATAAAATCGCAGAAAATTTTCAGATTTTAAACTCTTCATACGGTCTTACTGTGAGTATTTGTTAAGTGGTAAAGCTTAATTCAATAAATGTTCTGTGACAATTTAATTCCTGGAATGGCCATGTGACGTTTTTTTTTTAATTTTATTTGACCATTTCTAATTACAAAATAATATAGGAGTTTGAACACATTTTATAAACTAATTAACACAATTTTAAGATATTATCTATGCTTTAAACAAACTTTTATTTTAATCTAACTTGAAACAACTGGGCCTAAGTCAAAACAATTAATTTTAAATTATAACAATGACACATCATTAAGCATAATCCACTTTTTTATTCTCCTACAAATTGGGAGTGAGTGAAGCCAGGAAATTTATTTTTTGACTTGGGAGCAACACACATATTCAAATGTCCATGATCCGTATCTTTAAGTGAAAGGAACAACCATGTGTGAATAAAATCGAGTTTTGAGTTAACTATACAGAGTTGTTATTTAGATACGTATCTAGCAAGGAAAAATTAGGTGAGTCAGAAAATAAAATAAAATGCATCTATTTTTTAATTTTTTGAAAAAAGTCAAATGACACGAAAATTATTTGAAAAGTATTAAAAAAATTTTACAAGAAACAACAACATTATACATACAACTTTTTTCAACGTTCTTGTGCAAAAAACAAAACAACTGGTGCAAAAATTAGATAAAAATAACAAAGGCTTTTAGAGATATTTCATAAACGAAGGAAATTCCAAAATTTTGTTTTTGCCTCTCCTGAAAACCTGCATTTTTTTATTCATTTGGTTGTTCCTTTTGCCTACAGATATTTGCTGGTGATTTTAACAATTGTTAAATTTAAATTTAAATTAAGTACATCTCTTGTATTTCTGCCATGTGAAACAATTCTATTTAAAGCTTCATTGTTACAATTTTCTTTTATTAACAAAAACAGTAATAGTTCGTGCACTGGAAGAACGTTTACGGAAAGTAAAACAATTTTAAATTATGCCTCGATTGGCTCTTTGAAGATTTTGGATTTGCATTATATTTGAGTTACAGGAGTGACCATGTATGTAACTTTAATATCGATATAATATATTACATAAGTATCTGTGTTATTATCATCAGGTATATTACATATTTGAAGTAATACGTATGTGCATAAATTTTAAGGTCATAGTCAGCAGTTAATTGTCTATTAGGAAGGTAACAGATATTTATGTGTGCACTTTGATGTAAACCTCAGTAGTTGCAATTTAGAGCAATCGCAGTGTGCTCAAGGTGAGTAACCCTCTGGCTAAAAAAGGATATTACAGAACTTGATCATCCTGTTTATTCTGATTACTCCTTGTGGTTTCCGGTTATTAACAAAATTAAAAGCTGCAGTAAAGCTACAACTATTTAATAGTTATACAACAGTATTCCGAAAACAGGAACATTATCTAAGTCAATGCACAAGAAGATTACTTGAAAGGTGATAGCAGTCACTAGTTTATAGTTTTAGAAGTATATTTTTTTAAAGGTTCATTAAGGGAATGAATTTGTCAATAAAGTAGAACCTCATTAATTCGAAATTCAAAGGACCCAAAAAACATTTTAAATTATCGGAAACCCCGTTAATTCGAGATTCAAGGTAAAAAAAAATTTTTATTGCTATGCGATTACAAAATTTGTCAAAAATCGTAAAACTCATAAAAAACCACTGATTTTGTGAAAAATATAGGTATTTTTGCAAAAATTTCAAAAAATCATTTTAAAAACGTAATATTAATTATGTTAATGCAAATAATATCACAACATTTCTATTCGTAAAGTACATATTGACTGACATGTTTGGTGTTCTTTTGCGAAAAAATCTTTTATTTTCATTTCCAATCTTTGAATTTATGGAAGGCATCTTCAATCGATTTTATCTTTCTATTCCGCCTTTCCGACTCAGATCAACAAAGCATAATTATTAGAAATACAATAGTCAATAAACACGTAAAATAAAAAGATGAGTCATTAAATTAAATTAAAATTTTTAACACAATTAGTCATTAGAAATAGTAATCAAAATAAAGCAGAATTTAAAAATGTGAAAAACAATTTTAAAGTATCCGCGCATATCAAGGCAGCCAACTGAAGAAAGCATGCATAGGAATTCACAATTTTAGGAAAAGAGCATTCCATAAGGTACCACGAAATACATGAAAGAAACCCCACATGCAAAAAGCCACATTCATTATCGGTTTTTTATAACTTCTTTAAAAATTCGAATTATGTGACCTAAAATGTATTGATTATTACCTCGTTTATTATCCAAAAAAAAACATTTCAAATTATGCAGAATCCCGTTAATTTTAAATTCAAGATGCAAAAAAAAAAAAACACGATGCGATTGTGAAATTCGCCAAAGATCGTAAAACTCGGGAAAAAACCATTTTATGAAAAACGTCTGTAAATTATTTCGAAAACGAAATAATTATTATGCCAATATGTATAAAGATCGCGACATTTCTATTACTTAAGCACCCGATATTGACATATTTTTTGTTCTCACTTGCGAAAAAATCTAAATATTTTTTAAAATTTTGTTAAATTTCAAAATCATTTCGAATTACATATATGAACTAAACTGTATTGATTTATTTCGGAAGGAGTTCAAAATATTTTGAATTATGAATTACCGGGGTTTTCGAATTATCGGGGTTTATTTATTATGAAATTAAGATTGAGGGTTTGAAAAATTTTGAGTTATGGGGAATTTCGAATTTTCGGGGTTTTACTGTATTTGTTACTTTCATTTATTATATTATTATATTACTTACATATTATATTTGGAATGCTTATCTTTTCAGATTCTATTTATATCAAGCTCAGCGCTAGTAAATACTTTTATAACAATTCATTTGTACTTTTTATTTGACGTAAGAAAGGTAAGAATAACAATTATTTTATTCTTCATTATTGTTAAAATCTAAAATATCTTTTATCGTAGTTTGCAATACACACAAGTTGTTGACAAGGGTATTACAAGAGCGTAGCCCTAGCACATATACCTAGTTGTAATTCTTATCTTTAAGGCTATGTTACCGAGATGATAGTTGGTGTAGGACCTAATGTCCTATCATAAATATATTTTTTAAGTTTAAATTCACTTTATTATACATATATGACTTCACATAATATATGCAGAAAATAATGTCAAGTATAATATAATACTGATGAACATAAAATCAGGTACTATTTTAAAGAAACACAAAAATTATAATTACATAAATTTAAAAAATAACTAACGAACTTTTACCATCACACATTTTTTTTTCCATCATGCGTTTTTACTTAGATAGGCATTAGGGATTTAGCGTCACACTCTTCTGTCCTGACACACAACTCTCGCCTCATCCACATTCATACATCTTCTCATGCAAGCTTGTCGATTGTTGAGACTCCCTGGTTAATCTTGTCATGCCGAGTCTTCTGTGGCTGCCCTCTTTTTTTGGCGCTGTCAACATTTACTATTCTCTCATTCGTTCACTTAATATGAACAAACCACCTAAGCGACCCTTTTTTTATTCTATTCACTATGCTAAGGTCAGCTATACCTTCTTTCCTAATTTGTTCGTTCTCTACTCTATAATAAATGGATTTGGTACGCATGCGCCTAAGTCATCTCATATCCACTGCATTCAGTCTATTGTCATTTTTGTTCTGGCAGCTCCAAGTTTCACTTTCGTAAAACACTGTTGGTACCAAAATTCATTTTGTACCAATAATGTTGCCTCAGTTGACAAGATCCCTTTAGAAATCAGTTCACCATTCACATTTTTTCCTGCATTCACCTTCCTCTCGATATCCTATTGTACTAAAAACACACACATTACAAAATACACAAGTTGGTGTTTATACTCGTACACTTCAGCACAACAAAACAATGTGCCTCGTACGCACGGCTTACACATAAAATTCGATAGTCCTTCTTAAATGGAAAGAGTTCTACTTGTTCCAAACATTTACTAACTACTGGTAAACCTCTTTCCATTTAAGAAATACGATCGAATTAGTATGTGCAAGTCGTGCGTACGAGGCACATTGTTTCGTTGCGTTGGTGTTATGCTTGTAAAAACCAACACAACAAAACAATGCGCGTCATTGTGACGGCCTACACATACTATGTAATTCCATTGTGTTTCTTTAATGTAAAGACCTACATATAATTCACATGTCGTCTTACTTTTCCCTTTCTAAGTCCAAGATTCGACAATTTTTACAGTGTTTGGTAGCTGAGAATCAAGAGTTGTTTCAAGAGTATTATATATGTTGCCAAAATTTTCCATTACGATAAATTGTAATGGAAAATTTCTTCTAAATCGAACATATATGTAATACATATTGCCACATTATATGTTCGTAACTTGCTGGTTACATAATATTAAATATCCCTTTAAACCTGTAACTAATTTCTTACAATTTTTTCTTTGGATTGAATTCTATGTGCTTCTCTGTATGTATACATCTTAACCCACTGCAAAAAAAAATATATAAATTAAATCATTTTCAGAATTTTTGTACAGACTGCATTGCACCTGCAAAATGGAAAAATTATTTTTAAAATGTGTGTTTCTTACGAGGCCGGTTTATTCCATTCCAAAGGCCCTAAAAAGAAAAGCTCAATTCATTTTAATAAATAAGTAGTAGTTATTTGATAATGTATCTCAATAATGGCTACATCAATATTGATAGTTGAAAATTTTGTTTAATCCAGATGTGTTTTGCAAAGCTAGCTTACTCAAATTAAAATACTTTATTTACTATAATTTATTTATACAGAGTTAAATTTCATGATATAATAAAATAGAATTTGCATAATACTTGAAGTTTCTGCAGTTTCTGAAAGAATGTTCAAGTAGAGTAAAGTTTGTATTTAGAAATATGCATATGTACCTACCTCTAAATTATGAAAATCTTTAATTTTCAGGGCATCTTTTATTTTGTATGTGCTCTTCTATGGAGTGTTCGCTGTTTGTGGATGATTTTGACCAGTGCATGTTTTTGTGCAGCCTTACAACAAAAGAACATTATTTTGTCAAATTACCTTAAAAAAATGGTAGCCCTCCCATGCCCAGGTGTGTTTTAGTTATTTTAAAATGTACTAAATTGATATTAACTTGTTTAAATTTTGTGTCATAAATTAGTCATATTCATGAATGTTTACAATGTGCTGAACTCCAATGATGTTATTTAATCAAGTGCTCGCTAAATACTGAATATGCAAAAATATATCAGACGGTATAGTAAAGAATTTCAAAATATTAAAAAAAAAAAATCTGATTCTTATTGAATCCTGTTGTTAGGTAAATAGATACGCACCACTAATCATCATAACCTTTTTGGGCGACATTCCCGCGACAAGTGATATGACCGCGTCATTGTCCCCGAAACATGAGCGTAGATGATGATGCGACATGCCGCGCGGAATTTTGCGCTATTTGTTCCCTAGTGAATACATGGCTTTATGGGGCTCCGTCCTGTTGGAAGATACGTCCACCAGTCACCCTCAAACAAATCATCGATGCTGGGCAATAATTTTGGCTATATGTATTCCTAAAGCACATAAAGTACCTACAACGATTTGCTGTTCACACTTGTGAAAAAATTTTTTTTTTTCCATTTTCAATCTTTGAATTTATGGAAGGCTCCTTTCATCTTCACTCGATATTTACTTTTGATTGTACCTATTTTACAGTTTTTTTATAACAATACCTTTTAGCCTTATTATGCCTTCTACCACTCCCAGACGTCCAACACCATCTCTTGTATAACGTCATCTCACCAAGCTCACATTACACTCACAGGATGTTTCACTGTCGCAGTATTGTATTCTGGTATCATGTCTACGCTTTGAAGATGGCGAATAAATCTTGTTCCATCACTCCTAAAAATGGAAATTTTGATCTCGTCATTACAAATCACTTGTCCAGTCTTCTAAAGTCCACTCTTTATGCGTTGCAGCCTTGTTTATCTCTGTTTAATGTTAAGGTAAGGATTTTTTGGAGGTATTCTTACATGTAATCCATTCTTGAATAATTTCTTCCTAATTATTCTATCAGTATCAAATCCTGCAGCTTTCAGGACGATGTTAATATCTTTGGATGTTTGAGAGCAATCCTGCACAGCAAGTTGGAAAATTCTCCTTTCATCTTGTGGCATAACCTTCGATTTGGGGGCACTTTTTGTACTTTTGGTCCCCTTGTAGTGTTGGCAAACCTTTCTTACTTACCTACTTACTTACTTGCCTACTTTACATAATATAATAGCCCTGCTTTGTCGTTTTGGCATCGTAAGAGCCAATTTCAATAATAATAATCGACATGCGCAAAAGGCAATTGCACTTTACTTTAAGCAATGGCTAACTAACACAGATGCCAAATTAATCATTGCATCTGAAAGTATCCTCTTATATATAGTTAAGACTCTTAAGACTTGTACATTGTAATGCTCCCACAACTCAAAAACGTTTTTCCCCTAATTTTGTTGTTTTCAAGGCATTTGCTTTAATTTTTACTAAAACTAGTATTTAGAATTTTTAATCATCGTGTGGCATGTTTTTAAATAAAATGAAAATGAAAAAAATAATTTTGAAGAGTAGTATAGTAAAAATATTGTTTTTTTTAGTTGAATGATAAGTTATAAAAATTTTCGAAAAGTGTCCACATTCAACTCCACTAATGTACATATAGTGTGTAAAGGAGCTAATCCACAATACTTTAGATTCCTGCCTAAACTATAAATCGAAAATGTTCAAGCAACAGTGTCATAAAATTAATAGCTATGGATGTAAGCAATTTAAAATTTTGCATTTTTTCCATATTTCTTACTTATTTTCTGTAAAACATTACTTAGACTATCTTTAAAGTAACTTAAATCAAATATTAAAAATTCATTTGCTCTAATACAAGTCAAATAAAGTGATTAAAACTATCTGTGATTTCTGGTTCTAATTTTTGCAGCAAAACAGTTTGCATTTATCATCAAAGAATTGTAAACTATTGTTTTGCCCCGATCGGACTTAATGCTCAAAAAGCATTTTATTTGACTTATATTAAAGTGTATGCATTTTTAATATTCAATATGAGTTACTCGTTTTACAAAAAATAAGTCAGAAATATTGAAAAAAATGTAAACTTTGAAGTCGCTTATATTGATATCGGGACATCGTTGCTTGAACATTTTCGGCTCATAATTTAGGTAGGAATCTACCTGTTAAGTATTGCGAACTAGCTCTGTTACGCCCTGCAACATTCTAATTATTTACTTCACTTCACAAAACTTACCAAATTCAAATTCAAATTCAAATATAATATATATAATTATAGAAATAGATCGTAGAAAGTACTGAGAATGTAATAAGTTAAATTGCAGTCTTCTCAGAAATTATAAAAAAAATTATAAAGACAAATCAAAAATATTTCAATAGAAAAAAATAAAACATTTTATCATTATTGCATGCACATACAATAAATAAAAACAATTGAACAACAAAAGTAAATTACATGAGGACTACTTACTCACTAGGTAGAATAGATAAAAAATATAATTTTTGGTGACCAGATAGGCAGTTGCATACAAAGCAATAGAAATGTTTACGTACTTATTCGGTTATCGAACGTATCATGTTGGCGACCAATATTTTGTTAGCATTTGCATAGTTGAACTGTGTATTTTCCGTATCATTGCCATAGCTGGATATCTTTCATCTTTCAGGGTCTATACTCGCAATTTTGCCTTAAATTATTATTATTATTACAACAACATTTATTACATAATTGTAATATGCATAGATTAGATGAATAGTGACGGATTTTGATTGGCTTTTCTTACAAAATATTAAATGGAACTATTGACTTTTTTCATCTATTAGAACTTATCTGCTTACGTGTTCCATCCCGCGAAACTATAAGCTATGCAGGTTTTGCCATGGGAACTGCCGCCACTAACTACGTATTAAATTCTCCGCTACGAAGATTTCCCAGACTAGCAACAAATTCAAGAAGTTAGACGTATTTGCCACTAATCGAATTAAATTCAAAAATATTTTGAAAGATAACTTAGAGTTTAAATATCACAGAGTCGTTTGTGGAAAGTTCTTCTAATTATCTTCTCACGAACTACCAACATCTCGGTTATTTTTATGTGCTGGCTCTGATGGTCTCGATGTCAATTGTTTGATGAGGTTTAAGAAGTGTTCTTGTGTAATACATAATAATCATACCTAATACATAATACTATTAACACCTATTGTTATTATTAGCTCATGTTATTGCTTAATATTGTAATACTTTACCTCTATTGTATGTAAAAGTCCTAAAAAGCGTTAAATAAATAAATAAATCTCATTTCTTATTTATTAATTTATGTTGCTTTTCTCTTAGGGCCGGTTTTTTTGATCAGTTTAGGAAAAAATTATGGATTTATGCAAAAGCGAAAAGTTTGAATGGTGTAAAACGCAAAAAAAAGAGATAAGTATTGATCAAACAACCGGCCCTTACATAGTGTTAGATTGTACTTAGTTATATTATAAACAAATTTAAATATTTTTACCTCAAAAGCATTTGGTGTTTTAATATTCAATGTTTTTTTTCAGATGCACGTTTACAAAAGACTTTGACGCAATTTTCACTGCTGGTGACGTACCATAAGCTGAGAATTGAGCCGTGCAACTTTTACTCCTTTGATTACACTTTTGTACTTTCAGTGGTCGGCTCGGCTGTTTCTTTTGGATTTATTTTGTTTCAATCTTTGTATTAAAAATCAACAAGTACAATAAAAATTAGTTGTAAATTATGTAACACAATCTATAAACAGTGTGAAATGAAATTTAATGGTTCAATCCCGTTCACTATACCACAAAGCCAATCATTTAAATTAAATCGATTGTTTTGAATGTTCATATAACTATTTATATTTGTTTAAAACATTTTATCTATCCTAGGGCATGATGGGTATGCAAGAAGGTTCAGCTGAATTTTATTTATCATTAGAATATTTAAAGACAGAAGAAGCAATTCATCTCATAGAGAAAATCTTAAAAAACAGATAAAAGTAAAATAATGTTCAGTACGTATATTGTAAAATACTAGTGATGAAATGGATAATGGTTTAACCGGATACCAGATAAGGAATACCCGGATAGCCAGATATCCAACGACCAAATGTTTGACTCGTCACGACATGATTAGATCCTAGTTAACCAGCAAGGGATGTCATAATGAGCTATAAGTGAGCTAATGATACTTATGTAAGCATTGACTCACCATACATGAAAGACTCGTTGAAAGCCTGATTAGAAAGTTTTTTCAGCCCCTTAAGATCCAAACTACCTGATTGCAACCTTCCTAGACTATAGGATAGAGACAAACTATTTGGGGGCTGTTGAGGCTGAAAGAAAATCCTGATGATGAAAAAATGTCTTGCAATGAATCTTCTAACAGTGGAAGTTCATTGCCATTTCTTATGCCTGCTAAAAGAAACAGAGGTAACGAGACTGAATAAAGTGTCACTTGTGAATTGCTTCAACGAATGGCAAATAAAAATAATCGTCAGTGTCGGGATCAAGAAAAGAATACACAACATCCATTTTCTAAACGATGACCTGAACCTATATATTAACATTAAATCAATTATTTATTAAATACTAATCGCACTACATTCAAATGCTTTATCATCAAAATCAAAAACATTAAATCAATTATTTATTAAATACTAATCGCACTACATTCAAATGCTAAATGTACAATACACATAAATTTACATGTTAAATATAGTTAAATGTAAAAATACATGTTACTAGAGCGTGCCGAAGACACTTGTAATTGGGATAATGGATATAGTTTTCATTTATAATGTTTTATTATTAGAGTATCATGTACCTTTTATCCCGTTAGAGTCTCAATAAATATTTTTAAAAAAAGAAAGAAAAAAGTGAGATTGACTTTTACTTGAAAACGGTTCGAATAAACCATAGTCGCGAACATAACTATATTATGGTGGTCAGGTAATTCAAAACAACACACAAATTTGACAATGTTTGCCAGAATTAATCCTTCATCTCCTTCTAGTATTGCAGTCTCCTAGTAAGCGCAATCGCTTATTACTTTGAAATGCGGAGAAATGAGTGTTCATTCATCACAATTTGCCTTTGCTTAATTTTGAACTAAACAATATCTGGACTAAACATCTACATAATAAGCAATTTTTCTTAGATTGAGTGGATTTTGTTTGCATACAAGTATCTTCTAGTATCAACAATTTTTTTTTTGGCATCAATTTCATGAAATTTTCGCAGTTTAATGAATATCCAGTATCCACCGGATATTGAGCTACTATCTGGTATCCAGCCAGATATTGAGCTACTATCCGATAACCAGCCAGATATTGAGCTACTATCCAGTATCTAGCCGTATAGTAAAACTGGGCCGGATAGGCCGGATTAATTTAAATATATTAATTTAATACCTGATATCCATTACATCTCTAAAAAATACCCTTTAAAATTCCCACATACACCATCACATGACTAATAGGCGTACTGTGGATTATATTATATTAATTAATAATTACTGATTATGATAGAAAATTATCTATTTTACTGTAACTAACAAAACAATAAATTTTTCATCATTAAAAAAACGTTTACATTATTTCAATTAATTTTATTTCTTAATTATTGCATTTGCGTAATTTTCTGGCTTATTTCGCTATGTGTATCTGTCTGCCTGAAATTTCGGATTCCACTACAGATCATCAGAGATGTTGTTGTTAAAGTCATCCAGAGGTGAGGTGAGTGAGGCGAGTACTATACATATTTTCCTCCAAATATTGAAGGGCTAATGAAGAAAATTTGCTTGGAATTTAACATTATACACATTCATATCAACTGGAAAGTGGAAGGCTGCCAGAGGGAGTGTTCTTATGTTTTATCCAGGGTCCTAAATGGTTACTATGCAAAATTTGGTTTAGATTGGTCAAAGGATGTTAAATTGTATAGAGAACAGATAAACATGCAGTTTTATTTATGTAGGGACAGATTTGACCACCAATCAAAAATATAATAACTTCTCAGAATTTTTAAAATATGATTATTACACGCCTGATACTAGGATTTGATGAACAATAATTTTATCAATCATATAATTCCATTTCATACATTTCCCATGTCTTGTACATGTGTATGTAATGTGCTGATAAGTTTTTTTACAGTGTTTCCAGGGATGAAATTTAGAAATGGAAATGCGTGGTAAGTAGTGGTAAAGGATGATATAGATTAGTGCTAAGTCATTTTGGTTATCAATCTTAAGTAGCCTTTGCATTTAACTTTAATTATTTTTCTCAAAAATAAATTATTTACATTTTATCTTTCATTATTTCTTTTTATTTAGGTACTTGCTGCCAAGACCCTCAGCAACAATGAAACATGCTTATATAATTTTGTAAACATTGTTACAGAAGCGTGGAAGAGCTGTTCCGCACTGCCCTGGACAGGGAAACTTTCTCCCAGATGATCGACGACGTCGGGGGACCCGACAGAGCACAAGAAGAGAAAGAAGAATAAAAAGTTGTCACCTATGAATGTGAATAAATAAATCTATCTATCTATCATTATAGAAAGAAGGTTTGAAATGAAATGTCTGTTTAATATGTAATTAACATAATTAATTAATTGTTTGTAAATGCTTTCGAGTCACTATAAGTGATGTGTCCTGTCAAATTTGTATTTCAGTAGGTAAGAATGTAAATAATTAATTAATCATAGTAATGGACTGATTTTCCCGTGATAACTGAATATTTTATCAATTGACATATTTTTCTGTGCATATATATTTCTAATTGATTAATCTATTTTTTTTAAATATCCTAGAACCATGTTCTAAAAGATTACACTTTATAAAATAAAGGTACCTACATACGAGCATATATTATAATATAATTGTTTGAAGTTTGGTCAATTATCTTTACATCCTCATCAAATATTTATTCAAATAGGAAAGTAATTAATTAGCTCCCCTCATATTTTCTTTTTAATGTGCTTATTACATCCTTTATTTTCAATAATTAATGTTTGTCAATTGATCATGGACTTGTTGATAATAATGATAGTGACATAAATAATTGAGTAGTTAATGTTCGCCTATGATGAAAGGAAAATATTATTCATTTAGTAAATAATTTGAATATCATAGGTTTTCAAATTTATAAATATTTTACCTTTTTACAATATTTAGTGGACTTTCCAAGTTTTACATAAAATTATTTAATTTTGTATAAAATTGAGAATCTCGTAGATTTCTAATTATTATTTATTAAAGAGTTACAGTAAAACCCTATTAATTTGAACCCCGATAATTTAAAATTCAAAATTTTCAAAATCCATAAGTCCCAAATAGTTAATTTCATAGTAGATTAAACCTGGTAATTCGTAATTCAAAATGATTTTTACCCTTTTGCACCATAAATCAATTTAATTCGATTTTTTTTTTAAATTCGTCAAATCTGAAAAAAGTATTAAATTTTTTTTCGCAAATGAACAACAGAAATATGGCGAACATTGTATTTTAGTATAATAAATATTATGTTTTCAATATAATTTCTTAAAACATGCAAAAATACAGACGTTTTTCACTAAATTAATGGCATTTTTCATGAGTTTAACCATTTTTGGTGAATTTTGCAATATCGTCAATTAATAATAATTTCAAATTAACAGGGTTCCACATAATTTGAAATGTTTTTTGGGTCCCTTGAATTTTGAATTCTCTAATATGCACCACTAACAATATGTAACGTATTGTTAGTGGTGCATATTAGATAATGAATAAAATCAATGTAATTGTGCGATCTGCACACAATTTATTTGCTCCGTTCCTTTAAATTTATTTTTTTGACATTGTTTGGCCTTTAAATTGACATTGTTAAAATTTTAAAAAAGAATAAATTAGCTACATGTAATTACTTCAATATTTCTAAAATATTCAATTAAGATTCAGATTGCAAAATGCATATTATGAACTCGATAATATCTGTTTAAGCCTAGAAAGATAATCCTATAAAAGATAATCACGTGTCAAATTGATGCATGTATTGAAAAGGTTTTTTTTAAATATATTTATAATCAATATGAACAAAGCTAAGAATTTTTTTTAATTACATATTAATGAAATGATAAATATAATACTTTTGTATTATGTACATACATGTTATTTACTATAATATGTAATTTGAACAAAAACAATAACCTTCCTCAAAAATCAACTAATTATGCAAATCTTTTTTTTATTACTAATCAAGGACTTTAATTATCAAGCTTATATGTATACTAGTAAGATATCAACTCCTTTTGTAAGAATCAGCTATTTTTTTACTTGCACTTGCCATTTCTCATCGAAGGGAGGCAATATGCACAAAATATACACTTCTTATATAAAGGCTCTCCAGAAATGTCTTCTTGTCGATTAGATCTGTAATATCCTCTCGTAAATATATTTTCAAAAATGAAGCTTCTAAGATTTTAAGAATAAATGTTGATGTCAGGGATGTGCTCAGATTTTTCATAAGCTTTTTACAGCTTAGATCTTTTTAGTTATGTCTGTAATATTAGGTCCATACATATGAAATTGGGGTTTTGCCGTACTGGCAAATTTGATCTCAAATATCTTCTCTTTGGTTAGGAATTCCAAATCCAAATTTATACAGTTATTTACTCATGTATTTTATTTTGGGAAAATTAATTATTCTTGTGTTAATCATTTTTTCTCAATTGTTTTTTCTTTGCGCTGCATCTCCTCAGTTTAACAACAATGAAAACACTTGAATAACTCAGTGCGTTATTTACGAGTACGAGTTCCACCAGTGTCCACCAGGCTTTTGATAAACGGCTCGCGAAGGAATTTATGATTGATATGCACGACTGACAGCCGCCTGCAAAAGAAACACAGATGCGTGTTTTGTTTCCAACGTTTTTCGTTCTGGAAAATTTCCGGACCTGTCAGAACCAAGCTCCGACATGAGCCGGTCTGGAGACCAAAGTTGAATTATGTGAGAATTGAGGCTATATTTGGAGAAGCGGAGCCATCGCAAACTATATCCGAGTTAGCTGGCAGGGCCTGCGGTGTAGTGGATAACCTATTTTACTCCACTTGAAACAAATATAGGTAAGGTGAAAAGCTTGAAATGGTGAGGTAACCTCACGAATTGTGAGTGGAAGCAAATCCAAACAAACTTGCAGCGTTGACTGCTGCGTTTTGCATTACTCAACCTTGGTCACATATAGGAGTGGGATATATATTAATACGAATACGATTAACCTGCTGACGAAAAGTGGATCCTGTACGATAAATACGGAAAAGCTCTCACTCGCAATGTGTGAACTCCCTGCCGAACCAGCCAAACCATGCCCCAAGCGAAAATTGACTCCAAAAAAGATACTTGTGAGCGTTTGGTGGACTAGTGCTGGTGTCATTCACTACAGCTTTCTTAAATCTGGCCAGACGATTACGGCGGATGTCTATTGTCAGCAACTGCAAACCATGATGGAAAAGCTAGCTGCTAAACAACCAAGGCTGGTTAACCGCTCTAGGCCACTGCTGCTTCATGATAACGCTAGACCACACACTGCACAATAGACGGCTACCAAATTAGAGGAGCTTCAATTGGAATGTCTAAGACATCCACCGTACTCTCCGGACCTTTCTCCAACAGATTACCATTTTTTTCGAAATTTGGATAACTTCTTGCAAAGGAAAAAATTCAACTCCGATGGGGCAGTCCAAACCGCCTTCAAAGATTTTATTGATTCCCGTCCGAATGGTTTTTTTAGTAAAGGGATCGATGAACTACCTATGAGATGGCAAAAGTGCATAGATAGCAATGGTACATACTTTGATTAAATAAATATATTATAATAAAAAAAATCGGCTTTATGTTCCTCCCATACTAAACCTCAATTTCATATGTAAAGACCTAATATTATGGCTGCATGTAATATACAAATAAACACATCCAATATTTATCATTCCATAGAACAAAGCCATAGGCCATCTATTTGTCTCTGGTAAAGGACATATGGGAGCCAAGGGGTAATAACCCATTTATTTGGGAGTTATATTAACCTATATTTGATCGACTGTATCTACTCCTTTAGTTTGATTATAAAAAATAATAGTCTCAGGTTTGTCACTATTTTCATTGATGCCCTCTTTGTCACAAGATGATAAAATAAGGATGATAAGGTAAAAGATTTTACCTATATCATCCTGATGATGTAGGCAAAGATTTTGCTCTAGAAGTGCTGTCAAAATTTGGTCTTCATCAAAGTTTCGGCTCACCATTATGGCGTTGTTTGTGATCAACCATATAAACCCAATTACAATATAACAAAACATATTAATGATTTAAAAAAAAATTAAAATTAAAAATAAAAAATAAAAAAAATAAAAAAAAAGTTATAATATTCAAAGTAGCAAAGAGTCTCAAGATAATCATGCGTCATCTTGACGCATGCAGTTGTAATATTACAAATTTGGTAAGACGTAAGATTAACCTTGGTGACACATGAATCTTGTGGAAGGTCCAAGCAACAAGTGACCGAAATGCATAAAGCGTGAATTGCTAAGCTTGGAAAAAAGGAGCAATAATTCACGCACACATATTATGTCAATTTGATGCAGACTATTTTTCTGGGATTAATAAAATCAGATAAAATTTGAGAATCACATATTTTTGATAGCTTGTCTCAAATGTGAGAAAATCCACCATCTCATTCTCGTCCCTTTCTATTTTCTAACAAGGAAAAAAATACTATAAAGAAAAAAAGGAAAAAAATTTACTATAAAGAAAAAAAAACTGCCATAAAGAAGTTACAGACATTACATGATAGACGGACGGACTGAAAGACAATGAAATTATTATAATTGGGATTTGTTCTCGCCCTGAAAGTGTGAAGTACTTTCGGAATCTGTATCAATTATTTATATTGGCAGTCACTTCTTTGTATGTAGGTACTCCATACAATAGGATGTAATATTTTACATATTTTACTAGCTTTTATTTAATTAATTTTTAAATGCAGAATTTAGAAACATATATTATTAAAAATAATGTAGGTATCATTACTATATTGGTAATCCCTGGCATAGTGCTTTATCCGTATTGCTTGTAATTTTCAAATGGCTTTGTAATTCACTTGTTATTTTTGTGAGCCTTCAGGTTCACGTGTCAATCATTTTCAAGAACACTCTTTACACATCTGAATTTTTCGAAATGAGTATCAAATCAATATCTGATCATGTGGAAAATTTGTCAAATACAAAAAAATGCGTAGATAAAGATAACCAAGGAATTGATGAAATAACAGACCTTAACAATGCCATTAAACCATTACTCTATGTTATTAATGCTTTGGGAATTAATCACGATTCCCTCAGAGCTCTGTGGAAAAGGCGTGCTCACTCTATTCTGCTGATTATATTCCTTTTTATAATAGGAATACTATGTTTAGTAGATCGGTTTTCAGACCTTTATAAGAATAAATCTACTTTTATGATAATAATCGATTTGTTTGCACTGTCACTCTTCTCTATATTGACCATATCTAATCTACTTGTTAGCTTTTTCACTTCGCCAATAACTACCAAAAAATTCAAAGATAATTTTCGTGTGATTGATTCATTGCTTTGTATTGACAAATCACAATTGTATAAGAAAGGGAGAAGCACTACTTGTAAACTCATGGCGCTGCTAATATCCACTATAACTTTTATTATATGTTTTGAAAACTACTCTTTGGATTGTGATATAAAACGCCTACTCACATTCAGCATTGATTACATAATGTATTACATAAACGGATTTGTAATAATGTACTTCATTATGCTGATGTATTTTCTTAAAATCAAATTTTTTATCCTTAATGTTATACTTCAAGTTAGGTATCGAACCGGATTCAAGGATTGTGCAGTCGAAAATCATATTCAAAAAGACAGCACGCAATTTTACGATATTTCGTTTTTAGAAAACTATTTATACAGCTGTGGGGAGTTCGTAAGGCTCGGTGAAAAAACCTTAATTAATAAAAAGCTGGAAATCAATCATTTGACAGAAGTTTACATACGTTCTTGTGAGCAGGCAGATTTGATAAATTTTCTCTTTTCGATCCAGGTATGTAAATACGACCTGATTTTGCAGTGTTGATGACTTGTACATAATCAAGAGATTAAATCATTGGTGTAGCCGTTTTACAAATATTTCCACAATGGAAATTTTGTAGTCACTGTCCCTACCAGTTACCAGCACTTCAAGCATGCCAGGCTAATGTTGTTCTAATAAAAATAACAAGAAATTTTAATTCACTAGCGTTACCATATTAAAAATCAAAATTACATGCATCGTTTTTTTAAATTTATATTCTTTTATTTTAGAATCTTTTAGGGGTTAAATATGGACTTGTATCAGTTATTAGATGTCTCTTTTATGCCTTTGCTAATGCTGCTGACATGGATAAAGAGGTAAGCAACTTCAGTATCCATAAAATTTAATTTTTATAAAATAAAGCTCATATCGAATATATCTCTCTTAAATATCCATTTTGATATAAAAAAATCCCTTTATAAGAAGTGTGTCAAGATTTGAGAATTAATTATTTTATATAATCAGCCAAAGTATAATTAAACACAGAAATATAATAAAAACAGCTCGTTAATATTGAATTTTAAACATTTCAGTCAAGCAATGCTTTTGGATCCATTCTGTCCAATATTTTTTATTCATCCTACGACATGACGAATATGCTGCTGATACTGTTGTCCTGTGAGTTTGTACAATCTGAAGCGAAAAAGACAGCTGTTCATTTAGATAATATTCTTAACAGACATTCAGGTAAGAAATTTTTGTTTGGTATAGCCATTATTTTATTCTACGTACGAGATTTGATCAAAGAATACCAGGAATTTATAATTTTTGTGAAATGTTTATTAATTATTCATCGGATAATTCTATATTTTGTGTTCCGTCTCGACGCCTGGAATCCATTATGAGAGAACAGCCTGCTGTTTCGCCACTAGACACGCGTTCCTACCCCCTCTGATTCCCTGTTTGCGACAATTTATTCCCGCTGGTATCCCTGTTTCCGGTTTCGCCGGCGCAACGGTTTTTCTTTCATATGACGTCGCTGTTTCGCGCCATTTGCATGCGTTTAGACACGCCAACTTTTGTTGTGTTTTTTTTGTGTTTCTATTGCAACCTACCCCCTTAATTTTTGATCCCTAGGTTAACAAACATTAGACTATACAAATTTTTAACATAGTGCGACAGGACGTTGATATTTTAGTGTAAATCCCGTGAATTTCGTCAAACGATTGTTAACAAGATGGCGGACGAGCAAGCTCGTTCGCCGGTATCCTCGAATGACAGATCTTCTTTCGAAGAACCGAGTCGAAAGAGACGCCGCGTAGCATACGACCCGCGTGTAGACCACCTGCTAAAACAGGTGACTGCTCTGACGGAGGCCTTGTTAGCAGGCGGCGCGGCCATTTTATCATCAAACGCCGCCAACGGTACTCGCTTCGGCAGTACATATACTAAAATTGGAACGATACAGAGAAGATTAGCATGGCCCCTGCGCAAGGATGACACGCAAAATCGTGAAGCGTTCCACATTTTTTCCGGAACACGAAGCGGATCGAACAGATCTCGAAGTTGCAACACTTCGATTCCGACGAGTGGTCAGGCGTTCGCTATGCGGAAACGCAGAGAACCTACGCGGCGACTCCCACGTTTGTGGAATTGTCGGTGAACGACGACTTGAGAAGGATCGATAACGCGCCGTATTTTTAATTTTCTAATCCTTCCGCTTCGGCTCTCTTCGAGCGGATTCAGTCGATGTTCACCAGCGATGCTCCGTACAATAAGGTTTCGGACGACATCCTGCAGATTGTGTGCGGCAGACGGGCAGAGTGTATACTGAACCGGCGAAAGGCCATATTGGAGGGCTTCAAAGACCCTTTCGTGCGAGAAGGTGCGGCCAAAATCCCTCCAAGCTCGGGATACTTGTTCAATAGGGAAGAGCTATCGGCGTATATCCTAAAGAACGGGGGGCCAGGAGAAGGTGATGGTCTCGCCCGCAACCCGAAACCTGGCCCAACCGTCAACATCTCAGCCCCAGCCGTCAACTTCTCGTCGAGCTCCGAACCAGGGATACCTCCAGTCCCGTAAGCCCTTTCTGCCGGAGCCGAGGCACAGGGAGCGAGGCTCAGGGAACCCGAACAGGAGACCTAACCGGAAGGCAGACCACGGCCGAAAACCCGCTGGTGACCGTAGCCGCAGAGGTAGAAGATGACGCGAGGCTGAACAACCAGTTCTGGGGAGGACGCTTGAGGAGGTTCCAAAGCACGTGGAAGGAGTTCGGGGCACCACCTATAGTGCTGAGAATCCTCAAGGGCGCGAGAATCCCCTTTGTGGCCAAACCTCCGTTAGTCTTCCCCACCAGGCAGCTGTTGAGCAGCTTCAGCACGAAGGAGTCTCGAGACATGTCGAGTCACATTCAGGCGTGCTGGAAAGAGCAGATCATTTTCCGAGCTTCATCTCAAATCTGTTTCTAACTCCGAAGTCGGACAACTCCCTAAGGCCGATATTCAACCTGAAGGCGTTGAATGCCTTTGTGGAGGCGAAACCCTTCAAGCTGTTCAACCACTTTCGGGTCCCAGACTTCCTCCAGCCCAAAGATTGGTTGGTGAAAATCGACCTAACCCAGGCATACTTTCACCTACCAATAGCGGAATCGCACCGAAAGTTCCTGAGACTGTACTACCAAGGGGAACTTCTCCAGATGACCTGCCTGCCCTTTGGCCTGTCATCAGCCCCGAGAATGCTCGCAACGCTGTCAAACTGGCTAGCGGGACTCTTGCGGAAGAGAGGAATAAGGACCGTAGTCTACCTGGACGACTTCCTTCTGGCCAATCAGTCAAGGGACCTGCTAGCGACCCAGGCAGTAGAGACGGTCAATCTGTTCCAGAATCTGGGTTGGTGCATCAACCGCGACAAGTGTGTCCTTATACCTACCCAAAAGCTGGAGTTTCTGGGCATAACTTGGGACACCGAAGCCAACCAGAAATCCCTCTCGGACCGCAAGTGCTATGGCCTTCGCCAAGTACTGCGCCGCCCGATCGAGGCCGGCAGTTGCTCCCCCAAGCAGGTTCTAGGCCTCTTGGGAAGCCAACCAGAAATCCCTCTCGGACCGCAAGTGCTCTGGCCTTCGCCAAGTACTGCGCCGCCCGAGCGAGGCCGGCAGTTGCTCCCCCAAGCAGGGTCTAGGCCTCTTGGGGAGACTCAACTTCGCAAACTTCGCCACCCCTCGGGGTCGTTTGCATTGCCGAAGACTGCAGAGATTCAGCCGCCAGCTGCAGAGGCACGAGCCATCCAGACAAGTGGAGCTTCCTGCCGCGGTTCGGCAAGACATAGAGTGGTGGTTGGAGGCCGTAGGGGAGTCCTGCCCAATACACGAAGCCCCCTTCTCCCACTTCCTGACTACAGACGCAGCGGACGCAGGTTGGGGCGGCCAGGTGGACGATATCAGGCCAGTGGTCCCCAGAGCAGATGCGGTGGCATTCCAACCAGAAAGAAGCCTTCGCTGTTTACGCAGTGATCAGGGATCACGCTTACCTGCTAAGAGGAACGAAGACCCTACTGCAGACAGACAACAAGACAGTAGTGGCTTACATCAACAAGGAGGGGGGGACAAGATCATTGGGCCTTCTGAAGATAACTCGAGACCTCCTAGAGTTTATCGACCAGCAGGAAATATCTCTGACAGCGCAGTACATTCCAGGGAGATACAACGGGATTGCGGACCGACTCTCTCGGGGGACACCACTCCCGGAATGGCACCTCCTGGAACTAGCGACAGAGGAAATATTCCGAATATGGGGACGTCCTCAGATCGACCTCTTCGCATCGGCCACCGCCCATGTGGTGCCAAACTACGTGTCGCTAGACTCAACCGCTTGCTCGGCCTCCTATCTCAACGCATTCAGTCAGCATTGGGATTACGAGCTGACCTGGGTATTTCCGCCGCCGAATCTCGTCCCAAGAGTTCTGGCGCACTTTAACTTGGCAAGAGGCACCTTTCTCCTAGTTGTGCCAAGATGGGAGAAGACATTCTGGAGGGCCGATCTCAAACAACGAGCAAAGGGAGGGCCACCGTAAGAGATCTGAAAAGCGTCCTGATCGATACGTCGACAGGGTTTCCCCCACCGACGGTGTAGGACCTCCAACTGGAAGTTTGGAGAATAGCAGTGGGTGGGAACAGGCTATAGCGGATTGGAGCCAGGAGGAACAGCAGCTGTTCAGATCTGGCTGGAGAGGCTCAACGCTGAACACCTACAAGCCGGCCTGGGATAGGTGGCGGCGATGGTGTACCACGCATTCTGTCCAACCTCATAACCCTCCCCCTGCAACAGTGGCAAGATATCTGGCCAACCTGTTCATCCACGAAGGGCTAGCCCCTCGAACAATATTGGTCCACAAATCGGCAGTCGTATCCTTCTGTGGCCCAGCTCTTGATGCAGATAAGATTAGCTCGAACTTCCTCGTCAGGCACGTCCTTAAAGCCATCTCGGTTTCTGGTGGATGCACTGAGAGACCCCCGATCTGGAACCCCCGAGTAGTGGTGGAGTGGCTACGTGAAAACCCGCCAAGGAAACAGCCTGTATGACGTGTCAAGGAGGACGGCCACACTACTCATCATGGCATCTGGGCGAAGAGTCCAAGATCTGACACTTCTCAGAGTCACACCGGACCGATTGATCGACAAAGG
>JADDOH010001356.1:0-49543 GCA_016648135.1 Agrypnia vestita | reverse complement strand
TTTTGTCTTTCTCTCGCTCGTTGCTTTGCATTGCGTTAATCTCGAATCGTCCACCGACCACGGCGTCCGCTGTCCACCGTCTACGAATTCAACTAGTCCATGCGATAAACGTAAACGGTCGACGCGTCGATGCAACGTCAACGGTTGATTTCAACTAGTCCGTCCATTCAACGCCCATCCCTAGTTCGCGCTATATTCTGTTTTCTATGGTTCCCGCTCTCTGTCAACTTTGACAATTGTTTTTCTTTTTTGGTGCCGGTTAGTTTGTTAGTTACTATTATTTCAATTCTAATAAATAATCTGATCTCATCCAAACCATAACTCAATTGCAACACCCCAAAGTTTATTAATCTTTCATCATTATCAAAAAAATGCTGCCGGAATCAGTGACGGAATATTCGGATAATGAAGCGGTGAGTTATGTTTTGGTTATAAATTTTCAGCGTCTTTATACATGTTATTTTCATTTTTTATATTCTTTAGTAAGCACTTTTGTTAAGTCAGGGATAATGAATGATACAATTATTAACTTATTCATGCAATCACTGCAGATCAATGCCAATTGCCGATATAAAGGTTAATGATGTGAATGAAATTTTTATTATTTTTATGGTTAAAGGGAATATATTTTATTCTTTGTGAATTTTGTAGTGAGACGGGTTAAATGAAAAGCAATATAAATTTTATTCCAGAAATTCTTATTTTTTGACTCGCGCAAGTTTTCTATTCTAAAAAGCTGAGATGCAATAATTCGGCTAAAGATACTGCCGAATTTTTAATTCCTTAAAAACTACAAAATAAACACCAAAATAGTGACCTACCATATTATATTTATATATTTGTACTTGATTAGTAATAATTAATGCTCAAACATGTATCTAAAAGATCCTAGCACACATTTCTTTTGGTCATTTGGTTCTTGTGATCATTGTTTCCTAAAAGTAGAGTTAAAATAAAAGTCAAAGTTTATTTGAAAAAAAATGTTGAAAATTGACTCCTGATCAACTGGCCCTTAAAGAAATAGTTTTTAATATCAAGCTAGGGAGTCGTTTGTAGAAAGTTCTTCTAATTGTCTTTTATTTTTAAGTGCCAGCTTTCATGGACTCTGTGTGAATTGTTTGATGTGACATATAAAGTGTTCTTGTGTCTGTACTAATTCATTATACTACTAATACCAGTGGCGTGCAGTGGGTATAAACTTAGGTTGTGCTGTGACTGACTATAAACCTATATTAAATATATATATGTTATTCGTTTGATATTCTCGTAACAGTCGATTACTCTCGTAATAAAAATGGAATAATATAAATAACTGAATTAATAATTCAAAGAGAAACATATAACTATCAAATATTGACGACTTATTAAGTAGCTGGGATAGTGAAATTGGTATCACGTTGTCCGCGTAAGACAAAGGTCCGTGGTTCGAATCCAGGTTCCAGCATTTAATTTTTCAGTTTTATTATTTGATATTTGTGTGTTTCTCTTAATTTCACTTATTTATTTCTTAATATATGTATATATGTGTTAGTTCTAACTACTTTGGGGGTAACCTGCGTCAAATTCTGGTCGTCAGGACCAGTCATCTGCCGACGTTTCGAACAGATCTCACTGTTCATCTTCAGGGCGCCTTGTCGATGAGCTGCTTCTCCAAAAAGCGTACAACCGATTGGGTCCTAATCTCTATATCGTCTATCTCTAATATAATCTATATCTTATCTGTATATCTATGCTCTATCTCTCTCTCTCTCTTATCCATCTCTTCTCTCTCATCTATATCATATCTACATCATATATACATATCACCATATACCAAGGGTATATATATTTTAAAAAAAATTTAACTGTATATAATGAACCATTTTGAGTAGCTTCAATCCACAAAAATAACTGCACTATAAAAGAAGTAATGTACACAATACTTCCTAAATAAATAAATATTTTATATATAGGTAATACGACAAAAATTTTCAATATATTTCGAAGACGATTTATATATAATTAAATCGGGAACAATGCTAATTTCAGATATACGTTTCTTTTCACAAAAATAAACCAAACATTTTATGATATCATCCATGGAAATGTCATCGTAAATAATCATTATGATATGTTATCATATATATGACAGATGGTATTTATACATTCACCATAGAAAAGACAAATAGAATTTACACTGAAAATTTTGGGTGAAATTTGTAAAAAATAACATTTCTGCAATGACGTGCACATAGTTCTCACCTAGCATATGACCTTTCGAAGAAGCACGCTAAATTTACTTGTCTATTACACAAAACTCGCAGCATTAAAAATACACAGTTCAGTATAAGTTTTTTCTCGACTTGACTATGTATATGGAACAAACTTGTTGGGCGAGATAAATGAAGAATTTGATTGACATAAATTGACATGAATGAAATCAAGATTGACATGAAGTTAGATACAGAAAAGTCGGAAATAAAACTTCTAGCCGTAGGACGAATTACGGCTAGAATTTTAAATCAACTTTTTCTTAAGATAAGGATTATTTAATTAATATTTGTTTCCCAGAATCTTTACTAATGCACAGCTTTTTTGCTTGTATGCGCTGCACGCCACTGACTAATACCTACCGTATATTTACTACCTGAATACTTATATTATATCTACTTATTTTCTTGCTATACATAATTACTGATAATGTTCTGAACTTCCTTATTTTTGCCGTATTCTTGTCATTTACTTTATCTTATGCTCTATAAAAGCTTGTCTTATTACCTAATATTGTATTATCTTACCTTTTTATTTTGTGTAAAAACAAGGGGGTTAATAATAAATGTATTCCATATATATCGTCATGATCGTAGAACAATGACGTATGTACAAAAAAAACCATATTGACTTTTTTGGATCGTTAAAAAGTGAAAAAAATAATCATCTAATGGTATATAAAAAGTGTATTTTCTCTCATTAATTTAACCATCGTTATACGAAGTTAATATAAAGACGGTTCTGATTTGCGATCGTAGAACAATGCAGCATGTGTAAAAACGTCGTTGTACTGCGCTGACTATATTTGAGGTTTGAAAGGTATCAACTTTAAATAGCTAACCCAAGTTTCAAAGGAAAATCTTTTGTAATTATCAAGCTATGACATAAAGTATCTTTATGTAAAAAAAACTTCAAACTGCTCTCCTGCAAACCTGAGAAAAATCACATGCGTCATTATTCTACGATTATGACGATATGATGATATATGTATTCCATCATACAGGACTGAACAGCTTAATTTGATCTGTAAAATTGTAAGAAAGGTTCCTTTGATTACAGGCTTGATTCTCGGGCGCTTATTTTATGATCATTGAAGAATTTGAACACTTTTAAGGTCATGGCCTGATTTTTTAATACCAACATGCTTCTAATTTTTTATTTGTTTTATTGTTCAGCTAACCAACAATACATAACAATGTGAAATTCTGTCCCATTAAGTAGCCTGTTTGTAGACTGTATATAAACATATAAGTGTATTTTTTTTAATTATAGGATGAAACATCAAGTGTGGGTAGCACGTCCACTACAGACAATACTTCCCGAAGTGAAACACCCACCAACAAGGGCAGGAAGGGTCGGAGAGGAAGAAAAAAGATACCAAAAATTGTGAAACCACCCTTCAAATTTGTGTAAGTTTTCTCTCTGTATCACTAAACTTAAAACACTCGACAGTTTGGGTTTTGTTGCTAACATTATTCTCTTCAACAAAGTACCTAATATTGTTACTCATCAAGGTTTCCCTATTAATTCATGCCTTACTGTGAAATTAATCAAAATTTCTTGGTAAAGCAATAACAATTTTATTTAGAGTGCCACCACGATAACTAGGCGTGCGAGGGAGGTCGCCACTGTCGCGAAACAGAAGTTGCCAGGTTATAAATTTATTACACAATACTAGGGATGGGCGTTGAATGGACGGACTAGTTGAAATCAACCGTTGACGTTGCATCGACGCGTCGACCGTTTACGTTTATCGCATGGACTAGTTGAATTCGTAGACGGTGGACAGCGGACGCCGTGGTCGGTGGACGATTCGAGATTAACGCAATGCAAAGCAACGAGCGAGAGCAAGACAAAACGTCTCCGTTTATTTCTCTCTCATCTCTCGCTGTCGACTTTTAGATGCCATAGACCGCTCGACGGGTAATTTCATTTCAACTCTAAAGTACACTACCATAGAATGCAGATCTGTGTACACGAACTATGACTAGAGATTTGAAATTTGAATACATACGTAGGGCGAGATAGGCTTAATAAGCTATTATCTGTTATTTTTTACTTGATTTTTTGTGATGTCACGTGCGACGATTCGGTGAATTCCCAATTTTACGCTGTATAAAATAAAACAATTCTGTTTAATTATTTTATTTTTTATTGAACTATTATTAATTAACAGGCCGGCTAGATATTTTTCTAAAATCAATATTTATTCGATCGATCTCGACTTCTTATATCTACCTGAAAAGGGATGCTAAAATTTAATTATTGTGTTATTTCCTTACTTTTCAACTTTAGCATATAAATGATATAACTTGTAGGGAATAAAATTTTCTATACCTAACTATGGTCCTTATTCAGGAGTCCAATATTAATTATTATATATGTAATATAATCTTGAATTTAGGTTAGATTAATTTTTATTAAAAATTCCCTATTTTCAACATTATAGATAAAAAAATAAATCTATTATAATTTTGTTTACACCACTTTTTATTGGTTTTTTACATGTTTCGGGAACAATGTTCCTTTTCTCAGATTGAGCCTTAAACTAAAGTTGAAAAATAATACAGATATATTTATTTATTAATAATGTCACCACAAAGTGAAAGACTGACTTTGAAAGATGTATTCTTCAATAAATTTCTATATAACATCTCAAATGTAAAGTATTTTTAAATGATGTATTTATTTATAAATTTATAGATAATAAATAAATGTAAAGTATTTTTTCCCGCACCTCATAACTGGTGCCTTTATTACGCAAAATCATTGTTTCCTTCCATTTTATTTATTCACATTTTAATTGTTATACCCAATACTTTCACTGCTTATATATGTAGTTTATATTTATATTTTACTGCTAACACCTGATATTGCTGTGTATACCTACTTCTTTCTTTGTTATATATAGTAAGAAGTATATAAAACAATATGTAAAAGCCTATAATGTGCGTAAACAAATAAATAATAAAATATTTCTTTTTACATATAAGCTCAAGTAGCGGTTGTACTTTCCCCGAAACTATATTCCTTCGAACTTCTTTAAATTTTAAAAATTAACGTCATAAAAATAGCCAACGATTGAGTCGTCGAGAAGCGTCGCGTTGAACCGTAGACAGTTGACCATCGTCCCGATGTTTAGATAGAATGTCCGCGACGTCCGCGTAACGAAGTTGACGCGTCAACTAGTTGACGAATTCAACTAGTTGATCGTCTCGTCGATGGATGGACGTGGACGGTCTCGTTTCGTCGACGGTAAATACGTCGACGACCCATCCCTACACAATACATAATGTACTGAATGTCCGGTGACCAGTGTCAATATAAATTTGGTCGGGTAACAGCGCGCTCCACGGCAGCCGCTCTATCTGTCGAACTCATGTCAAACTGTCAGACGGTAATATCGGTCCATTATTTGCTTTTCAGCTTCGCAAAACTTTGATACTTCATTGGCAATTGTTCTTGCATCACCCCGGACTGTTTTGGTTGTTTTGGACATAATAATTCAGTGTATATTGGTAATCAAGATGTCACAGCTCCCGAGCAAATACAAAATTGTACCGAAGTACAGGGCGAGGGGTTGCCGCCGGGTGCGGGCGGGACTGGTTTTAGTTCCAATCCTGCCGCACGCCAAGTTATGTTGGGCAGGCTATATTAAATCTTGTCCGTCTGTCTCCTCAATAAAATTGATGAATACGAAGCATTGTAAACTTTATATAGTTTTCGGTAATTAGTATACATACCAGGGGTGTGCAATGAGAACAAGACTTTTTCTTGGCATATATTTTGGAAAGAAACCGAAATAAGAGATACATCTCGTAATATTCCTATCACAATAATTATCATATTATTAAGATTTTAATATTCCATTATATTCTGCCAGATATAAATTTAATTTAATTTTTTTTTCCAAATATATAACTTAAAATAAAATTCATGCTTCTTGTTCTCACTGCACGCCCCTGGTACATACGTATGTGTTTTACACTTCATTTCCAGGGAGATCCTTTAAGGGGTAACTCCTATATAACCGGCTGAAAATAAGTGCATTTGGATTTTTTTATTTTATTTACTAAATCCCAATTATCATAATTTCGTTGTGTGTCTGTCTGTCTGTCCGTCCGTCCGTCAGTCTGTCCCGGTAACTTCGTGTAAATTCTTCGTAGTAAATTTTTTTTTAAAAACTTTTTTGAAAGTTTTTTCCCAAATTTTTTTAAAATAAAATATATTACATATTTATTCCTTTGGAACCGACATGTAAAATTACCGTCGTTTTTGACGGGTTACAGCTAGTTGTGCTATTGAAAATGGGTTTGATAACTTACTAAGTATGTAAAAAATTACAAAACATAATTTTTTCATAATTAAATTTTACAAAATGGCAGTTTGCACTAGCGTGAAGAGACAGTCGATTTGAAAAGGTGGTCCGCGGCTATCACCATAAATGCTGCAATTTTTGATCTAGAACAAAAAATGATTTTTTCACTTTCTTTACTTCAATACCTGTAGAAATAAATATCATATTTGAAAATATTGATTTTTAATAAAATAGCATTTAATACTTGATTTTTGCAAAAAAAATTAAGTAAAATCAGCTGTAACTCAAAATAAAATTTGCTATCAAAAAAATCCTACATATTTCTTTAGATAATTAAATTTTTTAGGTGCTATTCAAATTTGAAGTAAATTAGTTAAAAAAAAATTGAGTTCTAGAATTAACGATGATATTAAACAATGGCGTAGAATTTTATATATTGACAATTTTTCAATTGAATGCTCGAAAAATCTCCCTCCCTCTATAAAACCAGCTTTCTATACAACAAATAATATTGTTAACTTTTTGAGAAATGTTAAAGATAAAGATCGCGAATTGACTCACTCGGGTGTTTATAAACTAAAATGTAATGACTGTCCCTCTTTTTGTATTGGAAAAACGAGTCGTAATTTTGATATTAGGATTAAAAAACATATTAGATACTTAAATAATTCAAATTTTTCCGAAATTGCCAATCATAGTATTGAGAGTAACCATAGTTTTGATAAAAATACAGGAGTCAACATTCTTCACATTGATAGTAAAAGTAGACGTCTTAATAATTTAGAGGCCCTAGAGATTAAGAAAGTTATAAATAATAATAAATCTATTATTAACAACCAAAAAAATTTAACTTACAGTCCTATTTTGAATATGTTCCCTTTCACCCTATCACCTGTTTCTTTCGCACTCCCCAATATTTACCCCCATTTGGACACTTAACACTGAAGTATGATTTTGTAAAGTTCAATTAGTATTAAGTATACCCTGACGAAGGAACGTCATTTCCGAAACCGGTTGGTTTTACCAAATAAATTTTAGTGGTGTAAACAAAGTTATTTAGTTTAATTATATTCACTGTAATTATGGTTCATTCTTGGTAATATGTTCACATGTCGCGCAGCCAGTCATTTGTTCCGGGGAAATCCTGACTACGACAAGCGTGTGGATAAATGAAGCTGTAAATATCCTGTAGTCATAAATGCACCATTTGGACGAAAACCAAACAAATTTCAATTTTTTTTCCAACTCTTGGATGTGGCAAAGTGCTGGAACAACATATTCGCAAGCGTGGGACAATATGTCTTAGCGTCATGTTAAATTACTTTAGCCTACTGAATGACTATTCCAGCTGCAGTGCCAAGGAGGATCACGGCCAACCTTTGTTTGGAGCGCAGTTTGTGCACCACTTGGGCCCCGGGCAGCCGTTGATATTTGCCGTTGTCGGTAGCAATAGAGTTAGTATATACGAGTGTCCCGAAAGCGGTGGACTCAAACTCTTGCAGTGTTATGCAGATCCTGAGGTAACATCACATATTTATACTGTTGTATTTTATATTTTAACACATCTCAACGGCCATTGAAGAACCTGATAAATAGTTGCTGTGCGACATTAAACTACAATGTAAAAACTTTTAATAACATTTATATGTCAAATATTTCAATTTGGTTTTGAATATTCTTTTATAATTTTATTTTAAATAAGAAATTTGTGCATGGAATACTTGTCACAACAATATTTTAAAACTAAACAGTACCTTGAAATCGGGGTTCGATAAAATCCGATTTTTATAATAAAAACCAAAAAATCGGATTTTTTGATATTGTATATCCGATATATATCAAAAATTGGATATATATCCAAACTTTTTTCCCCTTTTTTGCATACGTCGATCGATATAATCGAAATTATTAGGAAATTTATTTTGTACATGAATTATTATTTATTAAATAAATTAATTGCAAACTGAAAAAAGCTAATATATGCAATTATTATATATAAGTTATAAAAGTTGCTCTTTCTAATGTAGTGTTATGAGTATTTGTTACATTGTGAGAAAAAAAATTATTATATGAAACAAAATAAAATAAAAAATAATCGTAGCACTTTTTAAAATACAACTAGCGCCATTTAGTAACAACCGCAGATATCAAAAAAACCTGTAGTCCTTTTTTTAACGCAGATATTAAAAAAATAACCTGCAGAACTTTTTAAAAAACATCTAGCACCATCTAGTAACGACCGCAGATATAAAAAAAAAATCTGCAGCATTGTAAAATACAACTAGGACCATCTATTAACGACCGCATTTTTTTTTTTGGATATATATCAAAGATAAAAATCAAGCCATAAATATTGTGATATATATCATGATATATATCCGCGGATATATATCCTCGAACCCTGCTTGGAATAAGGCACTATTTAGACACACAGGCTTATTAGTGGCACGTGAGCATGCGCAGTATTGACCTTCTTGAGCCATTGCTATTTATTGGCTAATTTATTTTTTATGAGCATGCCCATTACTAGCACACTCAAAAATCAACTGCCAGTTGATTTACGAGCATGCTAATGTCATTCACCACGAGAAGGGATATCTTCTGAGCAGATGTGAACAGGCATGCTTATGAGCATGCTAATGTAATTCGCAGCTAGTATCGATTATCAATGCGATCTTCTCAGTCCGCGACAGATGAAACAAATATAGCGCGTTGGGGATATGACAAAACATTACTTTTCGTGACTTATTATAGGAATCACAAATGTCTGTGGAATACTCGGTCACCGCTATGTAAAAATAATATAGCAAGAAATAATCTTTATGAAACTTTATTAAAAGACATGAATGACTAATATAAAAAATGTGCGGATGGAAACTCGGGAACTATTTTGATTTAATGGTTCACTTGAATTTTCTATTTCAGTTTGCAAAGTTTCCATTTTGAACAAGAGCGTCTCTATTCTATGACAAGAGCATGCCAGTAATAAGCATGTGAGTTTGATTAAACCCGGGAACTGTTTTGATTTCTTGGTTCACTTGAATTTTCTATTTCAATGTGCAAAGTTTCAATTTTGAACTAGAGTTCCTCTCTATTCTATGACAAGTGCATGCCACTAATAAGCATGCTCATTTATGAGCAAGGGATTAAAAATTATTTTGAGCTATGAATTACTGGGGTTTCCAAATTATCGGGGTTGATCTACCATCAAATTAACATTCTGGGTCCTGAGGGTTTTAAAAAATATTGTATTATGGCAAATTTAAAATTAACGCGGTTTTACTGTATGTACACTGAGTTTACAGCACCGGAATGCGTGTTTCAATTTTAACACCACATGGGAAAGGTTAAGAATAAGTTAATAAGTTTATCTGTAGGGTTTAAATAAAAAGAAAGAATGCCATACAGCACCGTAATATGGGAATGTGAGTAAGTACGTCTAGCTTTGCCATAAAAAAATTAATTTGAATGTTTTTACATCATATTTTTTTATATAGTTTTATGTCATTTTTTTAAACAATGTATTCATAATACATACTTTCTGTTGCAATTCTTCACTATTTACAAATAAAATGCAAATAGTTTGTCTCGTCTCAATAGATTGTGAACACTTTTTAAGGCTGATGAAAACTACTACACGTGTGCCTGGTCCTACGAGGAAGATACCGGGAATCCTCTCCTAGCTGTGGCGGGGTCGCGAGGAGTTATCAGGATATTCAGTCCGGCCGCCCAGTCATGCATCAAACACTTCATCGGCCACGGTCACGCCATCAATGAAGTGAAGTTCCACCCCAAAGATCCAAATCTGTTGCTGTCTGCCAGCAAAGACCATGCCCTCCGGTTGACTAACATACAGACCGATGTCTGTATTGCTATTTTCGGAGGAGTGGAGGGGCACCGAGATGAAGTGCTGAGCGCTGTGAGTCTTGTTTTCAAATTACCATGTCTCTCCCACTCACCTGATCTATCTTATATCGTGTCTTATATAAATTGGGATGTTTTCTTGCACTGGTTTTATAGAACAAACATACCGCTTTCCCGTAGTCCTTGGTTCGGTTTACACTGTAATTCCATATCTGAAAGAACCAGCATACGGGGAATCGGCGTGATATGAACCCAATTACAATAGGTGATATAGAGTTAGATTCTATGCATATGAATCTAAGAAATATGCATATGAACATACTTACATTATTACATTTAAAACTTTAAAAATAATATATACTTTGATTATTATGTAAAGTAATTAAATGTTTGTAAATATAGAAATAAAATATAATTCTTAATAGTAAAAACAATATTTTATTGAAAAAATATGAGATTTCAATTTCGGTATTTTTACTTTATTAATTAATGTTCCTGGTTTCCAATCTGCTTGATCTTTTTCTAAAAAATTATTGACTGTTGACTACCTAGATATTATTATTTTTTATTTTTATATAGGAAGTTCAGAGTAAGGCCTAATGGATGCGTTTAAATTATTTTTTACTTTTGCGCTTCCTTAGTTAATCTCAAAGAGTTCATTAGTCAATGATTCTATAAACGAAAGTGTACACTTTAGATCAGACATTTTTATAACATTTAGATGTTCTTATTCTCTTTCTTTTTCTTCATTTTCATTCTCCTCTTCTGAAACTCAGCACGAAAGAAGAAGAATCAATGTAAAAGGAAACATCATAAACTTTATTTAGGGGCGAGTAATCCATACAGCCTAGAGCGAAATTACTAAAAAACAGATAAATATAATTCAAAATGAAAAACGTAACTGTAAAAAATAAAACAATATTTATTTATTCAACTTACACAGAAAAAATAACAATCTTATCACAAATATAAACTTATCTCAAATGAAAACCAGCGAAAATCAAAATAGTCAGACGGGAAGTCCCCTACATGTTAAAAAATTGTTTCCTAATTTTATTTCCAAGAGCTATTCACTGTAACATATTTTAATGTAGTTGTAGCTTATCTGACTGTACAATTGGATACGATATATTGGTGTCACTACATCATTTTCTGGTTTTGAATTATCATTAACATGTTTAACAAGTTTTTGTGTTTGTTATATCACTATGAATCCTACCTCGTAAAATGGTGCACATCTAGGCACACTGGCGGAAAATTGATGTTTAAGTTTAAAGTAAAACTAATTGTACAATTTTTACATCTCAATAGTGATGTTTTACAAGCCTTAAGGCCAGTTGCATCAAGTTGGATTAAAGTAAAACTTTGTTTAAAGCATAGATTTTTGCATTCTCCACCAATCAAACGATCCGTTTCCGTAAAAATCTATGCTCTAAACGATCTACTATTTTAATCCAACCTGAAACAACCGGGCCTTAGTTGTATCAACTCGGATTATAGTAATATTTCATTTAAATTATAAATTTTTGCATTTTCCGCCAATCAAACTATCCATTTTCGCAAAAAAATCTATGCTTTAAACGATTTATCACTATAAACCAAGTTGATACACTGGTGATAACTAGCCACTAACGAGTGTCAATCGATATCGACACATCAATCAGTGTGCGGCTCATATGTTACACGCAAGGGTCGTTATTAATTATTATTATAATGCCTTGTGATTTTTATTATTAGTAATACAATAGAAAATTATTTGATGACATGGAGGCCAACTGTACATTTCATAAATTTATTAATTGATTTTTTAAATGGGAATATATGTCATATTCACAAACTACCAAAATATATAAACATGAACTAACAGAAATTTCCTGGCACACGCTGTGGTTCCTACTGCGGAGCCTACTGAACAATTCAGGAATCTAACGAGGGAGAGTGAGAGGGGACGGGGTCTAAAGTGGGTGTTACCACATCTTTTGTGAACGTTAAATTAAACAAAGGGCTATATGGAAAATTAATTTAATTTAGACCCCGCCCCCCCTCACTCTCTCTCGTTAGATTACTGAATTGTACAGTAGGCTATAATCAGTGCATGCTTGTCTCTGACAAGATTAACACGCATGTGATCAATAGTGGTAGTTTGTGATAGTTTAACAATACTATGGTTGGAGTGTATAGTGTTGTGAATATAGCAGTGTAGTGTTGGTCCTGACGAAGAGACGAGTATGTCTCGAAACCGGTAGACCGTAAGTCTGGTAGGAGTTTTTTACTAAGTTTACTAACATTCTGTTATTATGTGTAACCACAAAGTTAATTCTTTAAACATTAATAAAATTATTATGAGTTTATAAATTTTGAAACAATTATGAAAAGCTGAAACTAAATACTCTTAAAAAATATAATGTATTAGTAAATAAGTTGTGCTTAAGAGACTCACTCAGTTTCGAATGAAAGTTTTATAAATGAAAAAAACAATGTTTGTTGTAAAAATATGTTTTATTTTGGATTTAATTTCCAAATAATAAATACTTTAACTGCATTATAAATGTGTCTTAAATAAATGCGAGGGGGACATACTTCCACTGTGTCCCAGTCCCCTCACCCGAAGAAGGGGTATAGTTCAGTTCTTTACAATTTTATACTCTGTAGTCACATATACTATTTTCAGCATTATTATTGCACTATGGTGTCTAATTCAAAGATTAAAGAATATCCTCTCATAATGTTTCACTTTCAGGACTTTGATGTAAATGGTGAAAAGATAATGTCATGCGGGATGGATCACTCGCTCAAGTTGTGGAGACTAGACAAGCCTTCCATGCACGAGGCCATCAAACAAAGCTATAATTTCAATCCTCATAGAAGTTCTCGACCTTTCAACTCTCTAAAGGAACATTTCCCAGACTTCTCTACCAGAGACATCCATCGAAATTATGTGGACTGCGTTAAATGGATGGGGGATCTGATATTATCCAAGGTAATTCTCTTGTTACAGTTTCAAGCAAAAGTCAGATGGACAGAAGCTGCTGCTGTTTTATTGGTTGGAGAATATTTATTTTATAAATATACGAGGCATATCCAGAAAGAAAGTGTACTGAATTTTTGTAGGTTACAAAATTTTTTATTTAAACAAAAAATTACTTGGTTACTGTAGTACATATGTAGGCTATTTTTCGACATAGTCACCATTTCTCTCAATGCAGGTGGTGAAGCGAAGTATTAACTTTTTGATGCCTTCCTCGAAGTAGTTTCCCGCCAACCCCTTTGTCCACTTCTCCACCTCCTCCTTTACCTCCTCGTCGGTTGAAAACTTTTTTCCACCCATGTGCAGCTTCAGGGAGGTAAAGAGATAATCTCTGTGCTAGGTCAGGGGAATGTGCGGGTTGGTTCAGGACATCCCATTTAAACGAGGCGAGCAGTTCCTTCGTGGCGTTTGCCGTATGTGATCTGGCATTGTTGTGCAGCAGGCAGACTCCCTTTGTCAGCATGCCTCTCCTCTTGTTCTGAATCGCCCTCCGCAATTTTTTTAGGGTCTCACAGTATCTTGCAGAGCTGATGGTCTCCCCTTGAGGCAGATATTCAATCAAAATTATGCCTTGACAGTCCCAAAACACGGATGCCATGATTTTCTTGGCTGAAATTGTGGTTTTACTTTGTGGCGGAGGGTGAAGAGGTGTGACGCCACTGTTGAGACTGCCTTTTGGTTTCAGGCGTGTAGTGTGCAACCCAAGTTTCATCATGACACCGCGTATTTCGCACTTGGCAGGAGATTGGATTGACATTTTTCACATCGACACTTCTCAACGTACTGACCTCGAACCAGTCTCGTTGCGAAGGGGAAGAGTCAAGCTACATGTAAATGTAGCCAACATGTCGAAAATAAAATTCATTCGGTCGTGAGAACCTCAGTACACTTACTTTCTGGATACGCCTCGTACTTACTACTTCACAGACTTTTATACACCATTTCTATCACACTTGTTACCAGAATGCAGCACTCATAATTTTCTAGGAAGTTACCGTAGATGATTGCTTCAACAAGAACTTTGAGATTCTCAAATTATTTCATATTTTTACTGATATCGTTCAAACACAAAATTGAGAGAATTTACTATGAAATATTAATTTTGGAGTTTACTATTTTAATTCAATTAGATTACAAATCACCAAGTTTTAATATGTGTATTTATAGATTGAGATATGTTTAATTTTAATTAGGTCCCTTGTATTTTTATAGTCCTGTGAAAATGCCATAGTTTGTTGGAAACCTGGACGGTTAGAAGACAAAGAACTGAGGCCCGGAGACAATACGGCCACACTGATCCATCGATTCGATTACAAGGAGTGTGAAATATGGTTTATTAGATTTGCCATTGATTTTGCACAAAAGGTGAGTGCTGTATGCAGATAATTGTTGTGATAAAAACCTGCATTGAATTTCCTCTTTGTTGGGGAATTCTGATGGCTATACATTGTGGGTCTTCTCTTCTCCCTGGCTTCCCCAACTCACTGTCGTCGTCGACTGTTGAGGTCAGCTCTCCTCTTCCTTAGGTTACACATTCTTCTGTCCTGGATAATGTCCCCCAATCCTTGCCTCTGCATCTGACCATCCTTTTGTTTTTCATGAAGCTTTAGTTTATTTGACTGTTTATTTTTATCCACTGTTTGTCATCAGACGTGGAACCAGGGCCTGACTAACTAGGGCTGCATCTGCTATCACTGGCCAATTATCAAATTAAACTAATTAGCCTGCATATACATTAGAGATGGTGATCGTGACTAGAACCCGAATATGTCAGATTGCCAACGTACTTGAAACGTGAGGTTTGGAAAGCATTGTGGGAAAAACTGTCAGTCCAGGCCCTAAGACTGACAGCTTCTATTGCGTTATAGCCACCCAACTGACGGCTATACATTGTGGGTGAAGAAAAAAAACTGTCGATATCTCCAAATTAAATTTTTAATGGATCAGTGTACTTTTCAACATCCCTTATGAATCATTTGAACATATTCATTTTTCTATGATTATCTTAATATTTTGACCAACTACAAAATAATATAATTGATTAAAGAAATTCAAGACTTTATTTACGTCATTTAAAAATGAACTAAAAAAAAAACCTCTTTAAATTCCCATGAATTTCACTTTATATTTATTTAGTTTGTTCTCAATATTTTATTACAACTCTTTTTTATCTCAACAACTTATTACAATCTTAATATTCATGAAATAAACTGATGTGATTACTCCTCCCATAAGCACGAGCTTTTGTGGCGAGTAAAACATTTATTTGTGTCTATTGTAGGTATTCATGAATTATTGTATTCATGAAATGTATGTACATATTAAGATATACCTATAATAAATAAATAATAAAAAAAATATATTTCAACTCTGAGAATTTATTTCATTTTTCAGACCATGGTCCTTGGAAATCAAATAGGAAAGACAATTGTATGGGAGCTTGACAATAACGATCCTTCTCTGTCACGGGTCTCCACACTACAGCATCCAAAGTGTTTATCGGCCATACGACAGACATCTTTAAGCAGAGACGGAAGCGTACTGATCTGCGTTTGTGATGATGGAACCATTTGGAGATGGGATCGTCAGAATTGACACATTTTCTGCACACACCAGCGTTTACGGGATGGAAACCGATTAACAAGAAGTACAAGAAAACTTTCACACAAGTTGCTTTGTGATGACACCTACTGATCACGTAAACACAGTTACTACCGTTAGATATATATATATATATATATATATATATATACGCACTTGGAACAGTTCCAAAATTCCTCAATAGTTTTTGATTATATCTATAATATGGTACAATACTTTCGACCGTGTTTACATTAAATAATATAAATTTAATAGGATTGTTGCTGTTTTTCTCATTATTGAGTAATTTAACTATTTATCAAAGATCATCATTGTTCTTCTTCAATGGCCTTACGGCCCATAACGTTAGCCTCCTGAATCTTCATAGGCTCCACTACCCGGCAATTGTCCATATCGGGATCTGTAGCTCCAGTAACAAGGCAACTATGTTTTCTTAACACCATCTTTCCACCACGTCTTCCCATTTATCTCCTGCCGCCTGGGTGTCCATTGAGGATTCTTTTTGGGATCCGCCCTCTACTTATTCAGTGACATAAATTATGCATATTTATGTTACGTATATAGTTATATATCTTGTGGAATGAATTCCATTTGTGATAATGGACTACCGCATACTATTAAGTATTGTCTTTATAAATTATTGAATAAAGATTATTTTTGATACACCAGCTTGATTTTTATTATAATAAATTTAATTTCATTTTTCAGATGAAAATTTAATTACCTTGAAACTCTCTTAAGGCGGCACATTCACTGCAAATGCTTAGTTCGGCATTTTTTACAAAAATTAGGTTTTTATTATGCATTTATATCAGAATGTATATGCTAGACTGCAATTTTTTTTATGGCGATAACTTAGATAGAACCTTTGTTCTTATCTAAAAGTATAAACTGAACATTATTTACAATTATTAATAAAATATAAGCATTAATTGACAGGCCGCGGCCAAAAAATTCGTTTTTAGTGTCTTAGGCGAGATTAATTTTTACTGAATATTTATATGTATGCAGAATATGTTTTCTTATGATTTTAAAGCCAGCTTTTTTATAGATAAACCATACTAAAATAATTAAGAAATGTTAAATACTAACAAACTTACAAATCTTTAAATTTGCAACAAATTTTTAGTTTTTGGTGATGTTTAAACGCTTTTTATTCATATAAAAAGATGATTAAACAATATATTGTATTTATATCCGCACTTTAAGTCTTCGTCCACTATAAGAAAGTTACTTTTTTTTATTAAAAATACGTTAATTAGTATTTTAAAATAAAAATTTCAAAGTATTAAGAATGACATTGTTATAAACCAGAATGTGGTTGGGTCGTGGCAGAGGCCACCATGTGTTTATGGCCGAATATTCCTTGTCATTTACTTCACTATGAAACATACTTCTATGCCAATTTTGATTGTCATATTACGATATGCATTGATTTAAAAAGAAGTGCAGAATTATTATGTAATATGTTTCTTAAATTCTTTACGGAAAATAATAATCCGACTCAAATAATATTCGAGCATTTGTCAAAAGTTCAAATAAGTAAACATTTTGACACAAATAGTGGTTCCGCGGGGATACCCGGGTATTCTGCTGGCACTCGAAATCAAAGAATATATCTATTTCTATCAAAACTTTACTGTTTTCTTTTGCAATGAATATGTAAATATGTGATGAAAGTGCACCTCGCTCACGTCTTGAAAGGGCATGACCTATTGACGCGATTTGACACATTTAATAGTTTGCAAAACGGATATCCAGCCTAATATGTGTTCCGGACAAGAACACTTTTTTATGATGCGGCTCAGTTGTCTTCGCTGGTGAGGCAGAGATCGCCACCAGAATTCACTGCGTAGCTCGTAGTCCGTGGATATGCCAGAAGTCAAACGCCGAGGAGTGCTTTATCGTATAAAAATCTGAAGCGAAGTCCAAGTCAGAAGGCAGAGGTCCCAAATATCCAAAGAAAGCAGAAGTCCAGAAAGGTGAGCAGAGGTCAGAAAATAAAAGGCAGCGAGAAGATTGCCCAAACAACATTTCCAGTACCACGCGAGTTGCGTAACAAGGTACTCGCCTTCTTTCAATGCGTTTATTTATACCAATTTGGGAATTGCGCAAGGTTGCGTCATAGCATGTTACATGAGATTGCCGGATTCTGAGCTTCTGAGATTCTGATTGCCTCCCGGCGGCTGAGTAGTGAACTAGGCCATTCGCGGTTACGCAATTTCACCGCGAGGCAGATTCCATAAAACAGATACATGTTAATTTATTAAAAATGCATTGTATTCGCTCATTTTAACAGTAATTCCAAATATGTCAGGTAAATATTTACTGAGTTATAGGCATTTAAAAAGCGCCAAAAACCAATTTTTTATTCCACTCTGGCGAGCCTATATCATTTCACATATATAAAAATATACTCTCCAGATAGGCATTCAGAAAAGGAATGCAATGGCACTACATCAGTAGGATTCCGTCCACGGTAGCCGCTCCAGTCGTCGATTAAAAATTCGACTTTTTTAATATTCTCCACGGCGAGCAAGCTCGCCGTGCACGCGAGCTTACCGTGATGTGGGCCTCGAAACGGGGCGACCCCGGCAGGCGTACCGTTTCCAAATCGAGAAAATACAAAATTTTCTCACGGTCTTCCAGTACTCATTTATTTCATGATGGACCATCTCCACGATGATGCCCGGTTCAGGCCTTCAAGCCCCCGTGGAGGGTAACCCTATACGCATCTCAGACGGGGGCTCGGAATTTGAGTACTAGGCGTTAGAAGTTATAGACGGTCAGGTGAGCTTATCTAATCGCTCATATTCAAAAATATTTATTTGCCCGTCGGCGGATTCTACGGCGGAAAAAGAAAGAGACGAGGCCCTCTGCAGCGGGACTCATCTTCCGTGTTGGCGGATATTGCGTGCCACACTCATGCCCATTTAGTGTTGGCGAACATTGCGGGTACCGCGTGCCACACACATGCTTTATTTGGGGCGTTACATCGCGGAAGAATTCCTTCGGCTCAAATTTCTAACCTCTTTCCACGCACCAGCAGGTGCCCAATAAAAAATTCTTTATTTCCATTTTATTCATAAAAATTCCAATATATTTTCTCATAAGAGATACAACATAATGCACATGACAATATTGCATACAAAAGGGCGCCGAAGCGCTGCTTCTCACAAGGCATCAACATGTTTTTTAAAACATTTTCATAACATATACAAATTTCACACATATTTGTATCGACAATTGTGGCTGGAAATAACATCGGCGGTCAAGCCAGACATCACATTCTCATATTCATTTAACGAAGGGCCCTCGTCAGGGCTAGTGTCTGGACGATGTTGTTCTCTAGCTAGTTGGAAGCAGCGTGCGCGGGCGGCCTCCCTCCAGTCGCGGCAACGGCCGCTGGGCGCTGACTTGCGCGTTGCTCCGATCGGCAACCCAATTTCCAGTGGTGGCATACACACCTCTTCTCCATGCAATTTTCTGTATGTAGCGGCTGATTTGTTTGGCCACGCGCCGCTCATATTTGTCAAATTATGTTTTAATTTTTTTTTTACATGGCTCAACCCTGTCCGTTCCAATACGTTTTTCAAGCGGCAAATAAAAACTTATTAGGTGTGAAAACATATTAACAGTGATTTCAATATTGTCATATTACTTACACTTGACAATCGAATTTCGAATTTTAATTAAGTTCTCGTTTATATTATGGCAATCGAAAAATATTTAATAATATTATTATTAAAAATTTTAAAGATTTTCCGCAATGATTCGAGATTAATTCGAGAGAAATTTGCTCCAAAGAAGGCGAAAACAGTTCCATCGGCCAGAAAGTTCTTGCCGAAATGGCCAGTGTTTTTTTCGATTCGTACGGGCCATCATCTTTACCGACTATTTGGAGAAGGGAAGGACAATCATGGAAGCAATATAATGCCGATTTATTGGGACAATTCAATGACAAATTGACGAGATTTCAAGGATGTATTGTGTGCCGATATCCACTGAAAATATTGTGATAATTTATAGATTTGGCAAAAAGCCACCAGGGAGGTTATGGATTAGTGGGAATACATATTTATATTTGTGTGAATAATTTATTCAATAATTCATAAATAACAATGTAAATAACGGATTCTCCTTAAATTTGATACTACTTCTACGTAATATTACTACATAAATTTAAACAACATAATATAACTACATACATATGAACAAAAGCAACTCATTCTAGTCTTCTAAACCCAGTTGGCCTTGCAAATCTCACATTGTTGTTTTGGTCTGGTATGAAAATTTCAAAAGTTTTATAGTACTGGATAATATTGCCTGAAAATTAAGTGTAAAACATTAGAAACACATTTATTTGTAAAATTGCTTGAAAATTAAGTGTAAAACATTAGAAACACATATTTTTGTATAACTCGGGTCGCTGAAGCGAGAGATTTTCGTACATTGACCCTATGCTACGTGTCCCTGTCGTACGCTTGCAGTTATGTTGCTGTCACGCTCGCACAGGCACAGCGTGACAGCGACATGATTGTGCGCGTGCGACATGGATACGTAGCGTAGGGTCAATGTATGAAAATATCTCGCTTCAGCAACCCGAGTATAGTAATAAGAGATTAAGGCTGGCACCACACTGCGTGGATCTTTCACGGCGTCTTTTCTGTCGCATAAAATCGGTAAAGCAAATCGGTCAACCAATTATCCGTATTTTGTATGGAAAGAAATGTAGCGGCATTCCGTGACCAAAGAGACGCGGCAGAAGATCCGCACACTGTGGCGCCGGCCTAAATGTAATTAGCCTTGTGGGGTCAAGACATATCAATTTAAAATTTTTAATTAAATGCATTACTTACAAACAGTTTCATGGTTTAATCTATATTTCGCTGCTATATAAAGAGTGGTAAACTTCTCAGGCTCCTGGGCATGTCCATTGATGAATTCTAATGACTGTCGTAGGGTTGTGCGACCATCTGGTATAATGTCAGGTTCCTTAAATCCATACTCAAAGTCTTTGGGAGGTTTCCGATCCGTAGGGAGTGGCTTGTCAGGGTTTTCTTTAACAATTATATTGTCGAGAGGCTGAAATGTACTAGTATTTATTATTTAACCAGATTTATTGTAATACTAACAGAAAGCAATTTGCTTTCAATCATTGTTGAATCTGTTGCGGGGCTGTGTACCGTATGGTGCAATTCCACAACTAATTGGAATTAATAAAATAGTTGTTTGATTTTGAACCGATCTGGTCTGAGTTGATACAATGAAGGAGTGGTTCTTTTTGATCATCTGGGAAGAAGTATCGTACTTTTCTTTGTCACACTTTGACACTAAATGATTTTGTATGTTGTAGTTGATTACTTGCTCGGATCTGAAGGGGATATTTCTCTTTCTCACAATTAAAATGAGTCACAAAAAGGGGCTAGTAAATAACAGATGTTTCCCCTTACAAGTCTTCATTGTTTCCAATATTAAATAATGCTCAGAGCGCCAGATACCGCCCCCCTATGACTCTGTAACAATCATTTAAGCGCTATCCGCTAGATGGCGATTTAACAACAGTAAAGATAATATGATGTGTCTCGCTTCTTTTGGGCAATACGTCTTCAAAATTTTGTAATAAAGATTGTGGAATTAACTATGTACGGACTAAAACAATTTTACTTTTCTTAAAACCTAGTTTAACCCTTCCTAGTCCCCATTCATTTCCTACTCGACTCGTTAATAATAATAATAATATTGGATTATTTATATAGCGCCATTTTTTTGAAAATTTCACCTCAAGGGCGCTTTACAAACAAAAAACTCTTACATACTAAAATCATAGAAGAACAAAATGAAAAAGAAAAGAAAAAGAAAAACAGCTCAAAACATAAAATAGTAAAAAAACAACGAATATTAAAAAGGTTCTGGGAAAGATTTTGTAAACAAGTGCGTTTTAAGTCTTTTCTTAAATAAAGTCTCTGAATCCGTGTTTCTTATCAGGGAGGGCAAAGAGTTCCACGCTTTGGGGCCCGCCACCGCAAATGCCCGTTCACTGAATCTAGTTTTCTGGAACTGACTTGCCGGTTCCACAATCCTCCCCACCGCTGAAGTAAACGCTGACCTAAGAGTTTGACGTCTCCCATTTATGTTGTCTGGAATACAGAGCTCCTGAAGATACAGAGGCGCCATCTTATGAGTTGCCTTGTATATCAACCAACACAGTTTGAACTCTACTCTTTCAGGAAAACGAAGCCAGTGCAATTCTCGCAGAAGGGATGTTATGTGCGAGAATTTTGACGTTCCATATATGATCTGTGCTGCAGCGTTTATCATGGAGATAGATTTGTCTCTCTGTAATACTGATGGAAATGTTCCAATGGTTCAACTAAATGTTGTGGTTGGTTGGAAGAAATTGCCAACTGGCAATAAACCCGCCACCACATCATTAATTTTTACAAAAATACACAAAACTTGAATAAATAATACTAGGTATTCGCAGATATTACATTGATAAAATGTCAAATCATGATGACTTATCTTAAAATGAATGTTTCTCAGTATCTATCGCTCTTTGCTGGATATCGTAGGTCGGTTGGATATCATCGAGGAATTAAATACATACTTTTACTTACAAGGACATCTGTCGATGACACAAACACTGCTTTCAACCGGTTATCTAATGCTTTATCTTTCCTTGACATTTCTTCAACAATATTTGGATTTTCTGAAAAAACATTGTTGCAGAAATAAATGAGAAAAATAAAAGCTTACCTTTATGACAAAATTGGTCTATCTCTTGCTGATCAATTTATTTTAAGAAACAAGACATTAATTAGATTAGACTTAGAAATTCGACGATAACATAAAGAATATTGTAAATACTCAGATTTTTTATTTTATAATGTCTGATTTACAAATCGAAAGATTAATTTTTTTAATTTCAAATTTTTATTTAAAAATATTAATACCTTTAAAGACTCTTTCCAACTCCAACTCAGTGGATTTGTATTTGGGGGCTGGTTTTGGCTTATCTCTTGAAATAACTCTGTGGGCCCTGTTTTCTATGTTAAATGTTCTAAGTGGTCTTGTCATTTTATGAATTAAATTACCCATAATGACGCTTTTAATTCATATAATCAATAAATTTAGCTAATGGATAAATTAATAAGAATGATTACGTAAAAAAAAAAACTGTAGTGCATTCCATTTTCACAGAGAACAAAAAAAATCAAAATGCTATGTTCTGTTCTTGATTAATATCACTAAGATAAATTCTACCCCGTTCACTTTCGACAGAAAAAAGTAGAATGCAGAAACGTCAAATAAATGCGAGGTTAGGCCGGTTAGGTGAATCAATTGGATTTGTTTCGAAAGACATGTTCAATATTGCACTGGTTTGATTTAGATTTTCGGGAAATATATGAACAGGAACTTTTAAAAATAGTCGTTTCGTAGACTTTACGAACATGCTAAAGAATGTGGCACTTCTTCAAGATGGCGTCTCATGGTTTGCCAACTTGCGTGTGTGACGTTCTTTGTTTTCATTATTGTTAGTAATTTTATTCATAGTATCAGTTATATTAACCATAAAATTGGGTTTGTCTCTGTCAAATTTGATTATTTCACCTATTTCGAGTTGTTACTTGGCAGTCCCCAGTGGAAATGTCAAATGATCTGATTGGAATTCTGCAACTTCCAATACTATCACAAATCGTCCTGAGATATGTGTCATTCTGTGGAAGATAATTTCGCATACTCGATCGTGACAATACATCCCATCAGATTTTTAACAAGCTTATTACGCTGCGCGCGTGCGGCCATCTAGATTCGGCGGAGTACAAAAGTGCAATCCCTGAATAATAAGGTACGAGATGTCTAATTTTGGCACTGTTGCCATATGAATATTTTGTTCTATTTATGTACTGCTTCCATCTTAAATTGCTATTAAATTGCAGCATTCTCATGTCATTTTCTTGCAGCTATTATAAATTTACTTACTGGTAAAGTTCAAATCTTCCCTTAAAAGCAACGCATATGTAAACAAGTTGTCATTATGATTAGTGCCTTAACGTTGCATTAGAAATGTACTGCGATCACTTTTCTACTAGAATTCGACACAATTCATTTACCTAAATTACTTTTCACAATAATTAATTCCATTTTTTTTTAGGTACTTTCCCAACTCCGAATTTGACAACTTTCAGGCGGAGCAACTGAAATGAAAAGGGAGGAAGATATTTGTTTTGTTTTGTTTTGTAATAAACTCAAAGGAAACATTATTTTTCTGTTGAAAGAAGAAGTTTTAAGATCTGTGTAAAGAAGTGTTTATTTTTACAAAGTTTTTTTGTAAATCACAATAACGGACGAGAGGAGAGTACATCATGCAGCATATTAGTTGGCGGGAAGGGTGCACCAATCCCTTCATTCATCTCAGTGAACCCCCGTTAGTGAATGTTGGGTAGTTTTGTTTTAATCATCTCCAATAATGGAATAGCATACGGTAAAGTGTTCAGTGATCTTGTGCTGTTTAATCATTTCTTTACTGTTTGCGATGAACCTTTTCGCCACATAGGATTATTCGTCGAATAAATGCGGTGATATTTTATCAGACATTGCGCACTACTTGAATTGTATTATGAGAATATAATGTGCTGGAAATTGCATTCGTAAGGTTTTGTTTTGGCGGTTTTAAGAGTCTCGCGATTGATTCAGCGTACTTTTTAGTGTCGGTAAATAGTGATCGGTGCGATCGGCGCTCCGCAGTGGCTGCGAATGGGGCCCCGCACGTGAGGGAGCGAGGGTTGCGCGTGGCATGGGGTGAGCGGGTGGCGGGGCCATGAACCCTGGAGCGCCCCAATCCGCCGCCAGCTCCGCCAAGGCCGCGGCGCGCTCCTCATCGGGCTACCACCAGAAGGCGCTCGCCGAGATCCGCAATTCCCTTCTGCCGTTCGCTAATAGCAGCGGGGATGGCTCCCAGAGTGGGTCCACGCCGGGGGACAGAGGTCAGCCTCTCACAGACCTTGCGCTGCTGCGTCACTCCTTGGCACAGCTACTCGCGCAAGGCTACGAAGAGGTAAGATCTTTTTCAAAATTTTAACTCTTAATAAACAAGGAAGTATCGGGATGAGATAAACTTTTACACTATTAGTATTGTAAAAGTTTCTTCCCACATTAGATCTCTCCAGCGCTAATCAATTCCCCAGTCCAACTCTCTTCTTCTCATCCATTGTAGGGAATTAGGAATTAAAGTAATTAAAATATTGTTTATTTATAAAATAAAATCAAAGATACTGAGAAAGCATTTTTGCAGAAACTGTTCTTCAACTTTTGAAATCTACTTTCAAATCTGAAACTTTTATTTTGTATAAATTCAGCATTAAATTTCCTCATATAAAATTCAATCTCATTGATGAGCATCTATATCAGCACCAGTGATGGTATATTAACCGGTTACACAATAACTGTTATATGAGAATTGTATCAACGATTAGTAACTGATTTTTCGTAATTCGACGGGCAACTATTGGTACTAGACAACAAATATCTCAGACCGTGAATAAGCTGTGAAAATAATAGTTTGACCATCACTACTCGGCACAGTAACACTCAGTTTGTTATTGGAATAACTTAATCCTTTCGAATACTTCCGGGTGAGCTCAAATATGTCAAAGGAAAATAAACAGTTCTCGCATGCAGGGTGTCACATTGTAGTTACCCTGAGATTTGGGTAAGTGTACTGTTGTTGCTGCTCAACTGTTACATTTCACCCAAAGTGTAAAGAATATTTTCTATTCAAAATTGAATGAGGAAAACTCCCCCAATGTTTTTGTTAGCCACACAGCACTTTAAATTCTAAAAGAATATTTTGTATTTATTAAAATACACGGCCTTCCACAGCCCAGTGGGCATGAGGTTGCTTTGTACACCTAGGGTTCGGAGTTTGATTCCCGGTGAGGTCATAATAAATCTATGTGATTTACTTGAGCTTGGTGTTTTTGTGATGTAACAATGATATCAGTAATTGGGCTTGTTGACATGTTAAGAAAATACAATCCTGGAAGAGTGTTTACCAGGTGCTTGCAGTGGGAACAAGAAGCATAACTGTTATTTAACCATATATTTGGGGAAATTTTTTTTAATTAAATATTTATCTGGCAGAATATTATGAAATATTAAAATCTGAATAAAATGTGAATTATTGTGATAGGAATATTATGTGATACATATCTTATTTCGGTTTATTTTCAAAATATATGCTTAGGAAAAAGTTTTGCTTCTTGTTCCCACTGCACGCCCCTGGTGTTTACACATCTTGCGACAGTTCAAGTTCAACTCAGGTTCAAGCTGATTGTTAGATTTAAAATCAAATTGTAATATTGTGTGAATTTTTATTTTTGTGTTGGTTAATAGAGCGAAGTTTTGTGTGAAGGTAACTGCCACAATGTGAATTCGACTTCAAAATTAAAATAAATTAATGATTATGTAAACGATGGTTTAATTTTTCATTCATGATTTTTCGTCTGTTTAAAATATCGCCCAGATGCAATAACTTCCTAAATAATGTTTTGCAGAGTCCTAGGATAATCATTCTCTTGATCCCTGGTAGTATTGCATTTATGCACGAGACTTCTCATGCCTCAGGTTTATAGAAGTAAAGATCTCTAAAGATTTGGTGGCAAAGATCGGTCTGGTCAGTTGGTTATTCTATTCTTTATATAGTAAAAACTCGTTAATTCGAAATTCAAGGGACCCAAAAAAAAACATTTCGAGTTAAGCGGAACCCCGTTAATTCGAAATTCAAGGTACAAAAAAAATCAAATTCGCAATACAATTACGAAATTCATCAAAAATCGTAAAACACTTGAAAAATGTCATTAATTTAGTGAAAAACGTCTGTATTCTTGCGTATTTCAAGAAATCGTTTTGAAAATGTAATATTTATTTTGCTAATACGAAGACCGCGATATTTATATTACTAAAATACTTGTATATTTGTCAATTAGTGTATATTATAGATATCTCACAGAGACGAAACTGTATTAATTATGGGAAAGTAGGTATAGAAGTCATTTTTGGGTGTAACAGGACTTATGACCTGTCTTTAGGTAGGCTTAAGTGATCACTTTAAAGTGATCACTTAAGCCTACCTAAAGACAGGTCATAAGTCCTGTTACACCCAAAAATGACTTCTATACCTACTTTCCCATATTAATACAGTTTCGTCTCTGTGAGATATCTATAATATACACTAATTGATTAATAATGTCTCTGTGACATAAATCCAGCACTGTTCTGAAAGATTTGAACAAACTCAAAATATTCTGAATTGTATATTTGTTGTTCTCACTTGCCAAAAAATCGAAATATTTTTTTCAATTTCGTCAAATTTTTAAAAAATATATTTAATTTTGTTAACTAAAATGTATTGATTTATAACACAAGGGACTAAAAATTATTTTGAAAAATAAAAAATCGTGATGCGATTGTGAAATTCGCCAAAAATCATGAAATTCATGAAAAAAATTATAAATTTTATGAAAAACATCTGCATTTTTGCATATTTCAAGAAATCATTTCGAAAATGCAATATTTACTATGCTAATACAAAGACCGCCACATTTCTATTATTAAAGTATCCGAAATTGACATATATATTTATTTTTACATATCTTCTGTTCTCACTTGTGAAAAAAAAAAAAAAAATCTATTTAGTCAAATTTAAAAAAAACGAATTATGTTAACTAAAGTTTACTGATTTATGGCACAAGGGGCTAAAAATTATTTTGAATTACGAATTACCAGGGTTTTCGAATTATCGTGGTTAATCTACTACGAAATTAGCATTTTGGGACTTATGGATTTTAAAAATTTCGAATTATGGCTGATTTCGAATTATTGGAGTTCGAATTAACGGGGTTTTACTGTATAATAGACAGTAAATGACAGCTTGCTCCATGCTCAATTTTGTACCGTCCTTTATCTGAGTTTTGAGGCAAATCCCTTCCAACACTCAGTTTATGGCCCACAAACTCATTTTCAGTTATATTAATTATTTATAAAACCACCTTGATATTTTCAAAAAATCTTTTTTAGCTTTATCTTGATGCTTGTAGTTCTTATAATAATTTGAGCCATTAGTCATTTAAAAATTGGAAAAATTAGCTTAGTTATAGCATTTTAATTTTAGTTGTAGGTAAATTTTTATACAAAATTCATTATTCTTCTGTGTTTTTCTCAAAAAAAAACTATCAAATCGATTTTGTTTGAATTTTGCACACAAAATGTTATCTATGATGTTGCATATGATCTTACTTTTTTTAAATGCGTCGTTTGTTTGTTATGAATTTTTAACTCCGATTGCTTTTCATTTATTGATTTTAAATTTGATCTAATTGATTTTATTCTGCTCTAATTTGCGCAAAAAAAAATTTCTTCAATATGCTACATTACAGACATTACATCATTTAACATGAAAATGATTAACTTTTTCATTTCACTCAGACCCTGGACACATGATTATCTGCACCAGCTGTGCGCGTCACAGTGAAAGACCTTTGCGGTACAGCACATAACTCCGCTATTTTGAAATTTTCAAAATAATTTGTTAATGAAAATATCAACCAATATTTGCCATAAACAAAGATAATAAAATGAATTTTGTATGTGCAATAATCTATCAAATAAATAGGGTTGTGTGACTCCTTAAACACTTATTCTAATATGGTCATTTGTGTATTTTCAGGATGTGGCTCTGAGGACCTTGAAGTTTTTCGGAGGCCGTTATGACGCTGCTTTAGATTTCCTCTCAAAACAGCAAGACTGCTTGAATGGACCTATTAAGGGATCCACCTTAGGTGCCTTAGGGACAAAGTTGAACAGAAAACCCAGTATCGAAAGAGAACTAGGCCTCCAGAGAGGCAGTCCAGCGCTAGACTCCGGCGCAGGAAGCTCCAGATCAGACAGTCCCCGACTTACGGACTTGTCACACCCGCATGAAAAGTTAAGCAGACAATATTCTCCATCTGGCTTCGGGGAGGCTCCTCCTCCCTTGCCTCCTCCGAGATGTTCCTCCACTCCACCGCCACCCCCGCCGCCACACCAGGTGCCCCCATCTATGCAGCAGCTGCTCAAGCGCATGTCTCCTGCACCCCCTGTTCCTTCGGCCCGAGGAACTTCCCCCGTATCCTCCCCTGCGCCACCCTCCTCCCGCCAGCCAATGATCGTGCAGAATGGGCCTCAAGCGCAGCAGCAGCTTTCGCAGCAGATGCAGGCACTCAGCATCTACCCGTCAGGGAACAATTCGGAGTTGCCACCGCCATACCCACTGCCCGGTTGCCCACCCCCACCCCCTCCCTATTCTGTATCCATTCAGAGCCGACAGAGTCCCACCCAGTCTCAACAGGACTATCGCAAGAGCCCTTCTTCGGGGATCTATTCTGGCGGGACATCTGCCGGCTCCCCTAGTCCCATCACTGTCTCCCAGTCCGTGGGCACTTCCTCATCCATGGCGAGGCCTACTCCCCTTCAAGCATGGGGAGCGCGACAAGCTAAAACTCAACCACCCATTATTATGCAGTCTGTGAAAAGTACTCAAGTTCAAAAACCAATCCTGCAGACTGCAATCGCCCCCATCGCCCCTCAGGCTGCCCAGCCTCCTCCACCATCGTACGCTAGCTCCATTCAGCAGAAACAGCAGACTCAAGTTTCCGGATACTCGGTCAGTCCCAAGCCTCCCTCACCCAATAGTTCGGCAGGTACTCCGCCTGTGTCATCTTCCAGTCCATTAATTCCAACTACCGAGCCCCCCAGCTATGCTATCACCATGCAAGCTCTGGCCGTGCAGAGGGGAATACATCAACTTCCCCCTCCCCCATACGGAAACCAAGAAGACAACATGTCCGTATCGTCTTCACAAATGGCTCATTCTTCGGTACATAAAAAGTTTTCCATGAATAATACTGATTCTCGGTCAGAAAGTCCGCAAAGTACTTCATCGACTGATAGTCCTTGTCAAAATCCCTCAGCGTACCCCTGTACATCGGTGAATGATCGGAATACTCCCCCTCTTCCCCCGACTGCTTCGTCATCAGTGGCCAATAAGAATTTAGGCCACAACGGAACTTCGATGAACGACCGTCGGCCAAACTTGCCTCCTTATAAGAAGATTCGCCACCAATCTCCCATACCAGAAAGGAAACACATGAGTAAAGAGAAAGAAGACGAAAGAAGAGATTGCAAAGTTAGAAACTATTCACCTCAGGCCTTTAAGTTCTTTATGGAGCAGCACGTGGAAAATATTCTGAAATCTTACAAGCAACGAATATTCCGACGAATGCAGCTGGAAAAGGAAATGACCAAGATCGGGCTCAGTGCAGAGGCGCAATGCCAGATGAGGAAGATGTTATCACAGAAAGAGTCCAACTATATCCGGTTAAAGCGAGCCAAAATGGACAAATCCATGTTTACAAAGATCAAACCCATCGGTGTGGGCGCTTTTGGCGAAGTCACTCTGGTTCGGAAAATTGATACTAGTCACCTGTACGCCATGAAGACGCTGAGGAAAGCCGACGTTCTTAAGAGGAACCAGGTGGCTCACGTGAAGGCTGAAAGAGACATCCTGGCCGAAGCTGATAACGAATGGGTTGTGAAACTGTACTATAGTTTCCAAGACAAGGACAATTTATATTTCGTGATGGACTATATACCAGGCGGTGATCTTATGTCCCTGCTCATCAAGTTAGGAATATTTGAAGAGACATTAGCTAGGTTTTATATTGCGGAGTTGACATGTGCCGTGGAGAGTGTGCACAAGATGGGCTTCATTCACAGAGACATCAAGCCCGATAATATCCTGATAGACAGAGACGGACACATCAAGCTTACTGATTTTGGTCTGTGCACTGGGTTCAGGTGGACGCACAATTCCAAATATTATCAGAGAAACGGTAAGCTTCCCTTTTTGTGTATACACTGTATACTTCATGCATCAGCATGGCTTGTAATGTGTTGGCAGGTTGACAAAAAAGCAAGGGACCATAAAATTTTCAGCAAGTATTATTATCAATTGTGCCAGTGTCATTATATATACACATATATATATATATATATATCGATGCTGATCTGAATACTTTTTTAGTCCAAAAATCCCTCAGAAAATTTCATAGAAATATGAATATTTTTTCAAATTTACTTTACAGTTTGAATAAAAACAAGTCTTCTACATAGGTATATCTATTCTATTATTTATTGTATACGTCTTGTTCTGTAATTAAAAGCGTGAAATATATTTTTTATTTTAAGGGGTTACATGGGTTTACTCGGGGCAAAAAAGCCTATTTTCAACAATTTTTTTTTGTATAAAAAATTAAATATTTTATTTAAACTTTTTACTGTCTTCAAGATATACATTTGACAAAGAATTTCTGAAATTTTCAAAGGAATATATTTAAAACTCCGCCATTGTGACGTCATTTCCGGTGACCCCTCGGAAAAAAGGTGCTTCCGCGTTGACAGTAGAACACTAGAACATGACAGAATCATCCGAAGTGAAAAAAAAATACGTTTTTTAGTTAAGCCTGTAAACTAGAATTTGGACGAGGGGAAAAAAAAAGTGAAAATTGGATTTTTGGCAGACCTTTTTACAAAAAAAATGCAAATTTCGTTAAATTTTGCTCAACATTTCTTTTTTTTTAAATAATTGTGATTGTAAAAAAAATAAATCCTTCGTCTAAGTCCTCGTGAATTGTATCTCGAAGACCCGTGTAAAATTTCATCAAGATCGGTTGAGTAGTTTTAGAGAAATTTTGTCGACCTACTTTGAAAACACAGTTTCGAGAAAAACGCGTTTAAAGTTTTGAATAACAATAAACCTGGAGAAGAAAATTATTTTTTGTACTCGCATTGAATCGTAGATTCCTGGGCCATAAATTAAGGAACCTGCAGCAGCTTCAATGTCCAGGGCATCCTTTCGCTCCTGTCTATGACGAATCCTGGCTTCGCGAGTCTTGCTTGCAGATTTTTTATTGGCTGCGCGCGCCACACGGTTTTCATCAAAATTTCGGGAATATTCGTGGGAATTTCGGCCAAGTTTTAAATTACCGTGCATAAATAATAATAAAGCTGATGTTCCTTCATTAAAAGTGCAAGCAGCAATCAATGCAGCAATATTAACGATCTTTGAACCAGCAGGAATTTTTTGGAGTAATTTTCCACATTAACTTGTTCAAGCTTCCATTATTATTTTGTGTGAAACCTTGTGATTCTAAACGTAATCACCAACTGACGTATTTCAAACTAGTTGCCCTTAGAAAGTGAAAGCCATGGACAATAAAGACGGACAAACACTAGACGAGCAGCTACCTGCGGCGCGCTGAGCCTACCTACGCACCTTCCCAAGGCTGTATCTCCGAAACTTTTATTCGGGTCGACTTAAATTTAGGAGAATATTCTCGAGATGTTGTAGAAATTAATAAGACAATAAAAAAAACGATTTTTTGAAGCCGTAAAACCTATGTGACCCCTTATACGAATATCGAAGCAATAATTTTGTGGTTAGATATTTAAATACATAATATAAATCTTTAGTTTATTATTCAAAACTAACTATGTAGTTTCAGAACCACAATATTGGTTCTGCTTCGTTAGGGCAGCATTAGAAATTTATTTTTTATACTCCCCTGAAGAAAGAACAGTATAGTAGCCGGCAAACATAGTGAACAATTTTCGGTATAGTGGAAAGTTTGCGCATGTACACTCCATACTACTTCACCCCTGAGACCCAACTTGTCTTCTGCGCAGCTGAAGCCAATGTTTGAGATGTTTGCCGGCTACTGTATCAGTTCTGAAACCAACAACGTGGCTACAATCTTTTGTGGATATTCTTCACTTCTGCCATCGCCAAAAGTGAAGTCCTCCAGTCATGTTTACCAATTTTTATTTTTAAATAATAAACCAATGGTTATTTCTATTAATGATTATGAAATATACTTTCTACAAGACTTTAATTTATTATAACTTTTATTATGATTTTCTGATTTTATGTGTGTTATATTTCTTCATTGAATTACTGTATTTATTTGATATTTTTTTAACGATTCTATTTGTAAAATATATAAGATTTACATCATGCGATATCAATATAACCTTGTATAATTATAAAAAAAAATTATGATATCATTGGCAACTTGATTGTTACATTTAATGAAGGCACCATCAAAAAAATAGTGCAAGATCTATATAAATGTCCCTATGCATCTGTAATTTAAATTATCACTCAAGTATACCATATTATTTCTACACAGGAGAGCACGGACGCCAAGATTCCATGGAACCCGAAGGGGAATGGCGCGAGGGCGAGTGCCGATGCCGCCAGCTGAAACCCCTGGAGAGGCGTCGCCGGCGCGAACACCAGCGCTGCCTGGCGCACTCATTAGTGGGCACGCCTAACTACATCGCACCCGAGGTGCTCCAACGCACAGGCTACACTCAGCTGTGCGACTGGTGGTCCGTGGGTGTCATTCTGTACGAGATGTTGGTCGGGTCGCCACCCTTCCTGGCACCTACACCAGCCGAAACACAGTACAAGGTTAGTATTCGTGACACCTGTGATTTGTAATCAGGTGTCGGTTTGTTGCGTTGTGAAGGACTGTAGTGGTTACACATTGTAACAAAAAGTCCAATGTGCCATTGCAAAATGTGCTTTTCTATACATGTCTCTGGGACTGAGTAACTTAGTTATTTTGGTTATGCCTATCATCAACTTATAAGTAAATTCTTTATTTTTGGAACGAAGTTCCTTAACGCAGCTTGCGGTCGGACTTGACTGGTAGAAAATTGTCATGTAAGGAAAAAAAATTTATGTTATGTTATGTCCCCTCCACGCAACTTTTTCTTTCTGTGTATGTTTGTGTGTGTGCGAGTATCGAGATTCGTGTAGACGAGCATCATGCGCGACAGGTTGTATAACCTCAATACTGAATGCATGGAAATTTTGTTAATATGTTTTTGTTTTAATCATACGTGAGTTACATTGTCTCATTACTGAAATTTTGCAATGAAGATTCGAGAAATGGAAACTGCAACATGTCATCATAATCGTAGAATAACGACGCATGTGATTTTTCTCAAGTTTGCAGGAGAGCAGTTTGAAGTTTTATTTACTATAGTCACTTTATGTCATAGCTCGGAACTACAAAAAAATTTCCTTTGAAACTTGGGTTAGTTATTTAAAGTTGATACCTTTCAAACCTCAAATATAGTCAGCGCAGTAAAACAACGTTTTTAGACATTCTACGATCGCAAATCAGAATTTTTTCTCATTAATTTAACCGTCGTTATACGAAGTCGGTATAACGACGGTTAAATTAATGAGAAAAAATACACTTTTTATATACCATTAGATGGCTTCTTTTTTTCACTTTTTAATGATCCAAAAAAGTCCATGTATGGAATATTTTGCACATCCGTCTTTGTTCTACGATCATGACGAAATATGTGTAATACAAACTTAGAAAAGTTAGTTAATAAAATTGTATATTTTGATACAGGTATTTTTTTTCTGTTTATATACGTTCCAATAAAAAGATTGTAGATATTACATTATTTATTCATCAATTGTTATTAGAATATACTGAGGGAGGTTCTAAATTACTTAAACAAAATTTTCGTAAACTTCACTCATATTGACTGGAGACTTCAACATTAATTTCAATAATGAACAATTTGAAGAACTCACATCCTTTTTATCGGATAAATTTATTTAAGTATTAATAATAGTCCAGCACAGTTCACAACAAAATACATACTGTACTAAAATTGAACGTAGTTATGCAGAAAAGCGCTAGGCCACAATTTTGGTAAAAATGAGATATTGATGTCATCGGAAAAAATAAGGTCAATTCTATGTTCTACTAAAACCAACCAAGCCGCTTTCACACAAAAATTCACAGTAATCGCCTTTGGAAATATTTACGGATCGCGAAAACAATATTTTAAAATCTGCAGAAAACGCCCACGCCACTTATAACAAAACATAATCAGCAGAAAGCGACCACGGCGCTTGTCCGTTTTCTACACAATAGCGTTTGTACCCAACCTTTCAGGTAGCCCGATCTGCAGAAAGCGGTCACGGGGGCTGTTACAATTTACAACTATGTACATTTTATTGTTTTGACGCATGCGCATCTGCTAAAAGCGACCAGGCAGCTAGTTGACTTTCTGCATATTATGTTTTTCGTTACTGGCCACATTATGTCCATGTTTTGTATGGTTTTAGACAGATTTTAGTTGTTCGTTACGATTCGGTGAGTTTGCTGCTTGTGTTGCTTGTGTTGCCTTGTGTTATTGCGGTGCATCACCTTATTGCATTTTAAAGTGTTAAAGATATATTTTATGAACATTAACTTTTCAAAATAATTTTAAAATGGTTAGTCGAGGTAGATTTAGTTGCTAAAATGTCGAATAATACTGATTCGCCGCCGGTTCAAAGCTTGGCTAGAAGTGATAGATGTTTAAGTTTTAAACGAAAATATAATCATATATATAATGAAGTTTTCTTTTTAGTTCACATGTTTGTTTTTATTATTTAAATCGGTATCAATATTATCTTAAGACATTCTACGAAACTGTATATACAGTTTGTCTGTAGGAACAATATTCATACTCACACAATCATGTTATTCTATAATATTCACAATTCATTATAAAACATTTAAAAATTTTTTTGTCCATTTTCGTTTTTTATTAAACAGCCTCGGTATTATGTATTATAAGAAATCCACTAAAGATGAAATAGATAGACAGAAGAGTGTGGAGTTCTATCCTCTCTGCCTAGCACTTCGAGGAAATGGTGTGATGTTTAGTAGGTTATCTACAAAGTTAAAATTTTTTTTTTTAAATTTAATTTATGGTGATTATAAAAATCCCGCAGGAATATAAATTTATTAACTAGATATTCTTAACAATTTTACCTATTTAATATAAAATAATACAGCATAATAATTATTTATATACACATAGTTAAAAATACATTTGCACATACTGTGGACGCACAAATGCTTCCATTCTTCAGGCAACACAGGAGCTCAGACCATCGCCATCTAATGTGAAATACAATTTGTACTTTTAGGTCATCAATTGGGAAACTAGTCTTCATGTTCCAAAGTCTGCAAATTTGTCTCGCGACAGTGCCGATCTGATCCTCAAGCTGTGTTCCGGTTCCGAGACTCGGCTGGGGAAGGACGCCGGTGAGGTAAAGAACCACCCCTTCTTCCGAAAGGTGGACTTCGACAAGGGCCTGCGCCGCCAGGTGGCACCGCACATCCCGAGGATAGAGTTCCCCACCGACACGTCCAACTTCGACCCCATCGACCCGGAGAAGCTGCGCAACTCGGGCAGCTCCGACTCTGACAAGTCAGATAACGAGCTCCTGGATAACGGCAAGACGTTTCACGGTTTCTTCGAGTTTACATTCAGGCGGTTTTTTGATGATGGAGGACCCGTGTATGCCAACAAAATTAGTTTGGACGACACAGAAAATCAGGGGCCAGTTTATGTGTAGTGCAACCATGGTGACACCGCCTGCGTGTGTGTAGTGTACAATAAAAATAATTTATTTATTGCTGTCGGATGTTTGTGCATGCAAATGAAGAAAACAAGTTGTGCCTTGACTTGTGACGGGGAGAAAGGAGGGAACTCGGGAAGCTTTAAACACGTTACGTATCTATTTATTCATTTAGGCTTACTAATACAGGAGTGTTTTTTATATATTAACACATTTTGATATTACGAGCGCGCCGCACGGTACTGGGCCTGTGGTGGGGCGCTCCTCCCCAACTAGTGACTCCCCGTACAATGCCTTTGCTATGTATAGTTGTTAGTTTTATATAAATCTCTATTGTACAGAAACATGTTTATATTGTAAACCCTTTTGGTGCCGAGGATCACATTGTAAGATGTTAGGCTTATGACGTGCGGCCAATTTAGTTTTGGTAATCATTTTATATTCTATAAGACTCATGGTATCCATGGATGTGTAGAATGTTTCCCCATAATAGCGAAAACTTCCGGAGCAAATCCGACTCGGGTCGGATATGCCCGGAATTTTTCGGTGCAATATACTCTATATAAACTGACCTTCAGTCTGGAAAATAGAACAGGGTGGACTTGCATAATTTTACAAATTATTTAATAATTTTCTCACAAGAAAGTATAGTCCATGATTTACGTTTATCTTAGATTTGATGGCATTATGAGGGTTTCACTTTTGTATCCTTAAAGATATGTCGCCACTAACAATTTTTGTAATAATATTTTATTTATATCAAATTTATTGCAATTCTTTTAATTTACCTGTGATTTTAACAATAAACAATTTTCATACTCGCGCATATAGACGGCGAGTTGTACAGCGTGGAGAGGGACGGCTGACGTACACGAGGCATATCAGCCTGTGTGCGTGCAGCTGACTGCGTAATATAGTAAATATCTTGATAATATTTTAATGTTTATATACAAAGTTAGTCTAAATGCTCTTAACTAAATGTATAGAATATATTTGTACTATTGTTTGCCAGTCAACCAGTGGTGATGGAGCATTTTGAATGGATGTTTAATCATTGATATAAAATGTGGTGCTAAGATAGTCTGTCAATATAGGATACATACTTGTGAAGATGCTCCGTGTCGCTCATCACACCGTGCAAGTTTCAGCTTCCAATTTTATCAATGCTCGGAAATGGCAAGTTCTTTATGTAAAGTGCCTTGGAAACTCGATTAATTGCTACAAATTGTAAAACCATTTTCTCATGTTGAAATTAATGTTTTTTACTATTTACTATTGTCCTTTGGTCAGAATACTCTTGTGCTTGGGTGTGTGCACACGGATAAAACTTTGCGCTCGCATCTCGTAGATTTGGTCTGTCGGTCTGTCTATGTATAAAATAAAGTCGACAATGAATGACAGCTGGTTCCACACTCGACTCCGCACTGGTCATACGCTGTTTGCGGGATAAAAGTTTCATCCAGCACATTAGTTTAATTTTGAAATTGGTTAAAAATCATTGTGATATGTCTTGCATTGATGTTATAATTGATGAAATGTATAAGTATTTAATACATGTAATATGAAATTTTTCAATACATACTCTCTTCATTATTTGTTGGAGTCTGCAGTTCATGGCAGGGAAAAAATGGGAAACTCATCACATTACTGGATCAAAATTCATATGTTACAATTTGCAACAACCATGACTCGTCGCTTAATTAAAAATAATAACATGTCTGGCGAGTCATCCTTCTTTTTAACAAAAGTTAGTTAGTCCGAATAAAATATTTCCATCCGATACTTGTCAAGGGAATACTTTGAATTTATATATTTGCCTTGGTACAAAAATGCAGATTTAATTTTTAAAAAAATGCATATTTCCCAAAATAACCCCCAATCCTTTGGTGAAATTTTAATGTTAAAAATTTCCATTGAAGTATTGTAAAAAGAAATGTTGATATAAATGAAAAATCTATTTTTTGTCTTTACTAGATCTGAATGAATGGTAAACTAGGACATTCATATTCTATGTAAAATATTAATGGAATGCTGGTTTACTTTGTATACATAGTATGGAGACTAACTTAATATTTATTGTGAATTAGACAATACCTCAATAAATAACTATTCTTCCTGCCTTCCATGATTCATATTTATATCTTGAAATTTTTGGTGTATTGTCACTTTCAAATGTAATTTATCAGAAATTTTAAAAATAATTTAAAACCTCAATACAGTAAAAAGCATGTTGAGATTTGAGGAATGAATTGTCTTTAATGTCATGAAATATAACGATTTATGTAATTTTCAGTAAAAAAAAAGATTAAAGAGAATGTAAATTTATCATTTTAAAAATGTAGTGAAATGAACCTTACAAATATGTGCATAATATGGAATCTTGCATTTTGGTGTGGTGTTTAGTAAGATTTGATGAACTGATTTGATTAGTTTTTTTTTTACAAGTTGGATACCCGAGGCGTCTGTCTTAAGGCTGGACATTTGTTGGAAATGCATATTTTGGCATTTTTTTTCTTCGAAAATGTGCTTTTAATTATTCATTTATATCTGAATGTATATGCCAGACCACAATCTTTTTAGGACGATAACTATATATATATATATATAAGTAATAAACTAAACATTTACAATAATTAAGAAAATATAAGCATTAATCGACAAGCCGTGGCCAAAATATTCATTTTCAGTGTCTTAGAAATCACCCTTAGTTAAGAAATATTCATATGTAGACAGAATATGTTTTCTTAGGAGTGTAAAGCTAAACATTATGGTGAAACTGTACTAAAATAATTAAGAAACATTTAATATTAGTGATACAATTTTATTTTTGCAAGAAATTTTTACATGATTTTAAAACGCTTTTTATTCATATAGAGGTGATTTAAAAAATATATTAATTTATTTCCGTACTTTGAGGCTTATACCACTATTTAAAAGTAAGTTTTTTTATTGAAAACACGTTAATTACTATTTAAGAATAAAAATTCCAGTGTATGAAAAATGTCAACAAATGACGTAGTTTTAAAATTAGAATCTATCGGAAGCGGCAGATGTCACTTTTCGGCTGCTCATTTTTTTTATAAAAATTCATAAAAAACGTATTTCTATGCAAATTTTGACTTTAATATGAAGTAATATTTATATTATACTATCAAAAGGAATTAATTTTTCCCATACATTTTTAACTAGTTTTGTATGAATTTGTCAGTTATGTCTTTATTTCCATCCTTGTATGTGCGTATTTTTTTCATTATATAAAATTTAATTTTCATGCTGATTTTCCGTCATGTCAAACTGGCAAAGTGGCCGCGCAGTGTGTTTGGTAAGAGTATATTATGTAGAAAAAATAAATAAAATCATAAAAAGAATTGCAGAAATATTAATATGTTTTTTAAATTCTATATAGGAAAGAATAAGAATTCGACTCGCATAATTCACAGACATTTTGACATTTGCAGTCGATCGGCTGCATAGGAAGGATGATCAGCTGTCATTGTCCGCGCGTTGACGTCGAACATTGACACTAAATATATTGCCGTCTCTTTCTATCATAACATTTCAATCTTCAATTATAATATATGACAAAATCTCATGATTACTTGTTACTCATCTTGAAAGAGAGCGTTCAAATTATAATATGCCTTGAATTTTAATGTACAACTTGTAAAGTGAATGTCCAGCCTTAAAAGTGAATGTTTGGAGTTGTTGATTAGAAAATTGAATTATGTAAACTTCGTTGTATCCTAAATAAAAGAGTTCCAATCTAAAGTTTTGAAAACAATAATTAATAGCAAAGTTTCCTTAACTATGGAATGAATTTAAAGACTAAATATATTTTTATACGATTTTTTAAGTTGTAAAATAATTACATACAATCTAGAAATTATTTGGCATTACTAAAAACAATAAACCGCATGTTCCATTTGTGCCTCCAACAAATCGTGCCTACATCATGTTATAACAAACAAGAAATTGTTCCGACTGTGCCTGCATCACGTTATAACAAATAATAAAATTGTTCCAATTGTGCCTACATCTTTTATAATGAATTGTAGAAGCTGATGTTATTGGAAAGTCTTCCAGTAAGTGTAGCATTAAAAATGTTTAAATATATTTTACCTAAGGCAAATATCCAATGTATATATTGTATAAATGATTGATTGTATAAACCTGTAGTATGAGTAGTTGTGAAATATAGTGTAAAACGAATTAAATGTAAATAAATACTACATTGGAAATGATTGTATGTACTTTTATTCCTCTAAATAATATGTTCAGATTGTAGTCAATACAGAACGCGTTTGGCCAAGATATCTTTGTTAACTAGCGATGGGCGTTGAATGGACGGACTAGTTGAAATCAACCGTTGATGTTTCATTGACGCGTCGACAGTTTACGTTTATCGCATGGACTAGTTGAATTCGTAGACGTAGACGACGACGAAGTATCTTTCGTTCGTAATTCGCATGGACTAGTTGAATTCGTAGACGTAGACGACTAAACGAAGTATCTTTCGTTCGTAATTCAACGTAGTCCAAAGCAACGAGCGAGAGCAAGACAAAACGTCTCCGTTGATTTCTCTCTCATCTCTCGCTGTCGACTTGTAAACGGCTCGACTTTTTATTATTTTTTTTTTATTATTATATTTAGTAACCTCATTTCAACTCTAAAGTACACCACCATAGAGGGCAGATCTGTGTACACGATACTATGACAGAGACTTGAAATTTGAATGAGCGTGTAAGGTGAGATAGGCTTAATAAGCTATTATTTTTTAGTTGCATTGTGCGACGTTTCGGTGAATTCCCAATTTTACGCAGTATAAAAGAAAACAATTCTGTTTAATCATTTTACACTTTATTTTCTTTTGTATAGATACATCATTGGAAAGAGTACGCATTTGGATAATTAAAATTTTTCTCATAGAATTAGGAATTTACTTGAAACAACTCCACTTGTTTGAAAAAAATATCAACTTTTATCTACTCAATTATTTTTGAAAGGGCTTCAAATTTTCTATGTTATCTATGGGTTAACCAAATTTGATATTTTTGTTTACGTCAGCATTTTTTATATGATGAAACTATTATTTATTAATTAACAGTCGAAAAGACTGGCTAGATATTTTTCTAAGATCAATATTTTATTCAATCGATCTCAACTTATTAAATCTACCTGAAAAGGGACGGTAAAATTTATTTTTAGCAGTTTTACTTTCCCTGAAACTATATTTCTTCGAAATTCTTTAAATTTTAAAAAGTAACGAAAAAAATATCCAACCGTCAAGCCGTAGACACATCGTCCCGTAGAACGTCCGCATAACGAAGTTGACGAATTCAACTAGTTGATCGACTCATCGATGGACGGTCTCGTTTCGTCGACAATAAATACGTCGACGACCCATCGCTATTGTTAACCCTAATAATAAAACGTCTTTTTAACACTTGGCTAAGGGTAGATTTTTCTGTATACTTTAAAATAGATACAAGGTGTAAAAAAGCTAGTCCACGACACTTTACAGGGAATTCGTGCCTAAATAATAAGTTGAAAATGTTCAAGTAACATTGTCCTAAATCTAATAATTATGAAACATGGGTCTTTTCATTAAATCAAGCAATTGAGTTACTGTGTATAGCATTGTACACATATTTGCTATTATATTGGTACCTTAGCGCACATGCACTCAGAAGAATTTCGCGGAGTATTGCTTTAGTACTCCATTCACATTTGCGCAGGATGGAAGTCATTTTCTGCTCCTAAAAATATGGTATTCGCAATATAAAAAAAAAATATATATATATGGATTTTTCTAATGTATGGTTTTTATGAATCATTCTTCCTTTTTGACGATTATAATTTTTAATTACTTCCTAATTGTATTATTCGTTAATGTCTTTGTTTTTCGTTGTTATGTTTTAATTTTCGTTTATTATGGTCGGTTGTAGACGTTTTCTATGAATGAAGTTTTGTAGAAAATATTTCAATCTATGTATAATAAAAAAAAAAATTACTTTTGATATTGTACATACAGGCGACTCGTAACTCGTAGCAAAAACTTTCGGGGAGTCTTCTTCGTTCAATTTCGAATTGAAAATATTCTTTACACTTTGGGTGAAATAACAAATTTGGCCAAAATGAGTGAAATACACTATTCAATAGTTTTTTTCTTGATCACCTAAGTGTTAAAAAGTTTCTCTTCACAGGCCACATAAAGATGCAAGACCATTTCCATTTTTGTGTTGAATTTGAAGGTGGATAAATAAATAACAAAAGAAAAAATAAATCGGAAGAATAATAAAAGAATTTTACCTTCCATTAAAATTCCTATTTTGTTTCCCTCGACGCCTGGAATCCATTATGAGAGAACAGCCTGCTGTTTCGCCACTAGACACGCGTTCCTACCCCCTCTGATTCCCTGTTTGCGACAATTTATTCCCGCTGGTATCCCTGTTTCCGGTTTCGCCGGCGCAATGGTTTTTCTTTCATATGACTCATAATGCACCAGGTAGGGATTACCTGGATTCCAGGCGTCGAGGGAAACAAAATAGGAATTTTAATGGAAGGTAAAATTCTTTTATTTTGTGTTCCGTCTCGACGCCTGGAATCCATTATGAGAGATCTGTTTGTTATCACCTGGTGACCTAGTGGTTCGACGTTATATGTGACTGCCTATATTGGCGTAAAGAGAGGCGCTAATGAGCTCTGGGGGCATTGTTGCTTGGGGTTATCTACTATCTCTCTTTGGTAGAATTTTCGGAAGGTGATTTCACTCTGCCAGTTTCCCCTTGACAAGATCTCCTCTATCGGGTAGTTTTCCAGCCAATTCAACGAAGCCACAGCAGAACGAACACTTCCTGGCGTTGCTTCCACTCCAGCCTCTCTTAGGATTGACTTGATCCAACCACCTATCATTGTCCGTGAAGCTGGCTTTACTTCACCTGCTGTCGTCACAAATAGTTCTTTCATGTCCGGCTTTCGTCTCGGCTGTGAGAGTGAGACCAGCTTTCGGATCCAAAACAAGGGGTTGATGTTCCTTTCATCCGATGCGCTCAACCTCCATCCCGATTGTTTGTGTCTTGCCGTGTCAGTCTTCGCTCCAAAGGCTGGCCATAGCGTGATGGAGTCTCCTTTGTCGATCAATCGGTCCGGGGTGACTCTGAGAAGTGTCAGATCTTGGACTCTTCGCCCAGATGCCATGATGAGTAGTATGGCCGTCCTCCTTGACACGTCATACAGGCTGTTTCCTTGGCGGGTTTTCACGTAGCCACTCCACCACTACTCGGGGGTTCCAGATCGGGGGTCTCTCAGTGCATCCACCAGAAACCGAGATGGCTTTAAGGACGTGCCTGACGAGGAAGTTCGAGCTAATCTTATCTGCATCAAGAGCTGGGCCACAGAAGGATACGATTGCCGATTTGTGGACCAATATTGTTCGAGGGGCTAGCCCTTCGTGGATGAACAGGTTGGCCAGATATCTTGCCACTGTTGCAGGGGGAGGGTTATGAGGTTGGACAGAATGCGTGGTACACCATCGCTGCCACCTATCCCAGGCCGGCTTGTAGGTGTTCAGCGTTGAGCCTCTCCAGCCAGATCTGAACAGCTGCTGTTCCTCCTGGCTCCAATCCGCTATAGCCTGTTCCCACCCACTGCTATTCTCCAAACTTCCAGTTGGAGGTCCTACACCCTCGGTGGGGGAAACCCTGTCGACGTATCGATCAGGACGCTTTTCAGATCTCTTACGGTGGCCCTCCCTTTGCTCGTTGTTTGAGATCGGCCCTCCAGAATGTCTTCTCCCATCTTGGCACAACTAGGAGAAAGGTGCCTCTTGCCAAGTTCAAGTGCGCCAGAACTCTTGGGACGAGATTCGGCGGCGGAAATACCCAGGCCAGCTCGTAATCCCAATGCTGACTGAATGCGTTGAGATAGGAGGCCGAGCAAGCGGTTGAGTCTAGCGACACGTAGTTTGGCACCACATGGGCGGTGGCCGATGCGAAGAGGTCGATCTGAGGACGTCCCCATATTCGGAATATTTCCTCTGTCGCTGGTTCCAGGAGGTGCCATTCCGGGAGTGGTGTCCCCCGAGAGAGTCGGTCCGCAATCCCGTTGTATCTCCCTGGAATGTACTGCGCTGTCAGAGATATTTCCTGCTGGTCGATAAACTCTAGGAGGTCTCGAGTTATCTTCAGAAGGCCCAATGATCTTGTCCCCCCCTCCTTGTTGATGTAAGTCACTACTGTCTTGTTGTCTGTCTGCAGTAGGGTCTTCGTTCCTCTTAGCAGGTAAGCGTGATCCCTGATCACTGCGTAAACAGCGAAGGCTTCTTTCTGGTTGGAATGCCACCGCATCTGCTCTGGGGACCACTGGCCTGATATCGTCTTGTCGTCCACCTGGCCGCCCCAACCTGCGTCCGCTGCGTCTGTAGTCAGGAAGTGGGAGAAGGGGGCTTCGTGTATTGGGCAGGACTCCCCTACGGCCTCCAACCACCACTCTAGGTCTTGCCGAACCGCGGCAGGAAGCTCCACTTGTCTGGATGGCTCGTGCCTCTGCAGCTGGCGGCTGAATCTCTGCAGTCTTCGGCAATGCAAACGACCCCGAGGGGTGGCGAAGTTTGCGAAGTTGAGTCTCCCCAAGAGGCCTAGAACCTGCTTGGGGGAGCAACTGCCGGCCTCGATCGGGCGGCGCAGTACTTGGCGAAGGCCAGAGCACTTGCGGTCCGAGAGGGATTTCTGGTTGGCTTCGGTGTCCCAAGTTATGCCCAGAAACTCCAGCTTTTGGGTAGGTATAAGGACACACTTGTCGCGGTTGATGCACCAACCCAGATGCTGGAACAGATTGACCGTCTCTACTGCCTGGGTCGCTAGCAGGTCCCTTGACTGATTGGCCAGAAGGAAGTCGTCCAGGTAGACTACGGTCCTTATTCCTCTCTTCCGCAAGAGTCCCGCTAGCCAGTTTGACAGCGTTGCGAACATTCTCGGGGCTGATGACAGGCCAAAGGGCAGGCAGGTCATCTGGAGAAGTTCCCCTTGGTAGTACAGTCTCAGGAACTTTCGGTGCGATTCCGCTATTGGTAGGTGAAAGTATGCCTGGGTTAGGTCGATTTTCACCAACCAATCTTTGGGCCGGAGGAAGTCTGGGACCCGAAAGTGGTTGAACAGCTTGAAGGGTTTCGCCTCCACAAAGGCATTCAACGCCTTCAGGTTGAATATCGGCCTTAGGGAGTTGTCCGACTTCGGAGTTAGAAACAGATTTGAGATGAAGCTCGGAGAATGATCTGCTCTTTCCAGCACGCCTGACATCTTCAGGGCCTGAATGTGACTCGACATGTCTCGAGACTCCTTCGTGCTGAAGCTGCTCAACAGCTGCCTGGTGGGGAAGACTAACGGAGGTTTGGCCACAAAGGGGATTCTCGCGCCCTTGAGGATTCTCAGCACTATAGGTGGTGCCCCGAACTCCTTCCACTTGCTTTGGAACCTCCTCAAGCGTCCTCCCCAGAACTGGTTGTTCAGCTTCGCGTCATCTTCTACCTCTACGGCTACGGTCACCAGCAGGTTTTCGGCCGTGGTCTGCCTTCTGGATAGGTCTCCTGTTCGGGTTCCCTGGGCCTCGCTCCCTGTTCCTCGGCTCCGGCAGAAAGGGCTTACGGGACTGGAGGTATCCCTGGTTCGGAGCTCGACGAGAAGTTGACGGCTGGGGCTGAGATGTTGACGGTTGGGCCAGGTTTCGGGTTGCGGGCGAGACCATCACCTTCTCCTGGCCCCCGTTCTTTAGGATATACGCCGATAGCTCTTCCCTATTGAACAAGTATCCCGAGCTTGGAGGGATTTTGGCCGCACCTTCTCGCACGAAAGGGGCTTTGAAGCCCTCCAATATGGCCTTTCTCCGGTTCAGTATACACTCTGCCCGTCTGCCGCACACAATCTGCAGGATGTCGTCCGAAACCTTATTGTACGGAGCATCGCTGGTGAACATCGACTGAATCCGCTCGAAGAGAGCAAGGCGTTTGAAAGCGCGGCGAGCGATCTTTTCAGCAAGCCAGTATGGGTCGGCGCGTTATCGATCCTTCTCAAGTCGTCGTTCACCGACAATTCCACAAATGTGGGAGTCGCCGCGTAGGTTCTCTGCGTTTCCGCATAGCGAACGCCTGACCACTTCGGAATCGAAGTGTTGCAACTTTGAGATCTGTTCGATCCGCTTCGGGTCCGCTCTCGGTACTGGCGGCTCCTTCTCCGGCGTTGGCGGCGTTGTTGATGCAGGAGCCGCGCCGCCCGCTAACAAGGCCTCCGTCAGAACAGTCACCTGTTTTAGCAGGTGGTCTACACGCGGGTCGTATGCTACGCGGCGTCTCTTTCGACTCGGTTCTTCGAAAGAAGATCCGTCATTCGAGGATACCGGCGAACGAGCTTGCTCGTCCGCCATCTTGTTAACAAATCGTTTGACGAAATTCACGGGATTTACACTAAAATATCAACGTCCTGTCGCACTATGTTAAAAATTTGTATAGTCTAATGTTTGTTAACCTAGGGATCAAAAATTAAGGGGGTAGATTGCAATAGAAACACAAAAAAAATCACAACAAAAGTTGGCGTGTCTAGACGCGTGCAAATGGCGCGAAACAACGACGTCATATGAAAGAAAAACCGTTGCGCCGACGAAACCGGAAACAGGGATACCAGCGGGAATAAATTGTCGCAAACAGGGAATCAGAGGGGGTAGGAACGCGTGTATAAGTGCCGAAACAGCAGGCTGTTCTCTCATAATGGATTCCAGGCGTCGAGACGGAACACAAAATAAATATTCCTGTTAAATACAACTATCATTTAAAAATTTAGCATGAATAAATCATTAGCTACAGATAATAAGCAAGCATCAGAATCACCACCCAACTATTTTCTAAACAGAAGATTTACTTTCTAAATGCTTTCTTGATGGACTTTCTAAATGCAAGGGATTCGCAATTATTTTGAGTTGTCTGGAATGTTGAATTATTAACTTTTTTATTTTAATTTGAAATTAATAATTTAGGTTCTCAAGTACTCTAATTATGCCGAATTCCAAATTAAAGAAATTCAAATAAGCAAGGTTTTACTGTATATATTTAGTTATTCAGTTCCAAAACTCCTGTCAAGAGATATCATTGAAACTCAATGCAATTTATAACAAATTAAGAGGAATTAAGGAAATGTACAACATCTCATACAATTTTCAATTCAATGATTTGTTCATACAATAACATTGTTTATAGCTAGCTCTCTCGTTGAATATCACTTATGATAAATTAGTCCAGATTATCAGTATGAAATATAATTTATCTTTTAATATTGTAATTTCTCTTCATCCATTGATTCCACTGATAATATTTGTCTCTTTTCTTAGTGAGTAGATTATAAAGGGCATAAATGGTGATCAACTGAATTAAAGCATTAAATGACACCAAAAAATATCCACCTATTATTGTTTTACAGGTATCGTTGTTAAAAAGGATTCCTACGTCACTATCAAACGGCTTTGATTCATCACCCGAACAAATCAACCTCAGCGCATCGAGCACCTCCATACTAGAACAAGACTTCCATGAGCTCTCTTTAGCTGACAAAAATAATGATCATAATTCTACAGCTATAGCGAACGGCGTTGCTGCCTCACAAGATAATTCTTCCGTGGAGGATTCTGAAGCGGTTGCTGACACCGATTTGGCGTGCGGGGTCACTCCAGATGGAGGTGAAGTCCCAAAAATAGAGAGCAGTTTGACCGATTTGTCAAATGACGAAGTACTAAGTCATCTGCTAAGAACGATACACCCAGAACAAATTTCTCGGTTACAAACGCTGTTGAATCGTCTTCCTGACTGTAATTTTACCAAGTAAGTTTTTAGTGGTTTTTATATCTACATATTCAGTTTATTATTATTGTATTCATTGTGAATTCCTTATTGTGTAATTTGAGGGACCAACAAATAAAATTTCATTATAATGAATTTACACATGTAACAAATATTTTTTCTTTTTAAAGTGTATAATATACACTGTATATTCCACATTGTAGCAAAAAATGTAGCATGGCTTTAAAAAGATCATAAGTGACTTAAATAAGGTACCATTTTCCATTAATATGGATATTAAGAAACGAGGCATTCTGTGAATAGAAAAAGTCATTTAAAAATAACTATGTTTCTGAGGAATTTGTATAAAATGAGTATAAGTGAGTAACGTCTTGTGTGCCATTTTTATTTTCCCTTGTTTAGTTTTTGTATTTATTTTACTCAACTTATATACTCAAAAACCATCTCGTATGGTAATTTAAGTCAACGCATCTTAGTGGGGAAATATGTCCGCCGCACCGGTAGTTCTGACTTCCAATACACATTTACTGCAGTTATTAGTGTTGATGTAATTTAATTTTTTTTGTGCTTAACTTTTTAATTTTAAAGGGTAATTTCGGGAACATGATAACAATGAACAATACCGTACACAATGGAATTGATGTACATATTTAGTTATGGAGTAAAAAGTGATGAAAGTTGATGATAATGCTGAAGTTGAAAAATAAAGATTAATGACTATATTGCGCATAGGCGTTGACAGTTCAAACCGAACCAGACACGAGTTCGACAGGCGATACGACACTTACCAGGCGATACGATACTACCCAAAATGCCGCAGCTTTATACCCTACCGACGGTGGCGGGGTTTTCCCTATCGTGAGATTATTCCCTGTCGGATGTTCTTGCAATGACATCCTGCAAAATAATATTTTTGTTTCAAAAAACTTTTAAATAGCATGTGGGAAGCAAAGAACAGATACATAAGATGTGTGTCGGGCCAATCGTGACCTATGATGAGACATAAGAGCTGACAACCAGAACAAAGTCTTAAAGAACTTAAAAACTCGAAGAACGCTTAGAGATCGAATCCGCAATAAAGAAATAAGATGGACC
>JADDOH010001355.1:0-111052 GCA_016648135.1 Agrypnia vestita | reverse complement strand
GTTCGGTTGTCTCCACAAATATAGCTGCGCTGCTTGATCCGCCTCTTGGATTTTTATTCTAAGAAACATTTCTTTGACGTCTGCTGCCAGCGCCACTCGTCCTTCACGAAAACGGAATACACTTCCTAGTAGAGAACTTAGTAGGTCCGGCCCGGTGATCAGTGTGTCATTTAAGCTTACACCATGACATTTGCTCGCCGCATCAAACACAATACGAATTTTCCCGGGCTTATTGGCATTGAAGACAGCAAAGTGTGGTAGGTAATATTTCCCTTTCATGTTGGCTTCTTCAGCTGGTGACAGAGGGTGAGCATACCCTTTGTTCAGGTATTCGTCCATTTTTTCTCTGTATGCTTCTGCATAAGCCGCATCCTTTGCCATCTTTCTTTCAATGCCAGCCAGGCGGTTGGCGGCGCACTGGCGGCTGTCTGGCAGTTCTCTGCTATCCTTTTTCCACAGGAGGCCTGTCTCCCATTGACCGGTGGGTAGTTGTCGTGTGGTTGCTTCCGTGATAGCGGTAGCTCGTGCATCCTCCTTATTGACACGGGCCGCGGCGGTTACCCCCAATGAGTCGACGGCGAAGTGTTCGCGCACTAATGCCTCCAGAGTATTGTCGACTACGGGAGAAACTGCACTGGAAACTGCTAACACTGTTGCGTAATCACTATGGTTTTGTTTTCCGACAATGCCATGTATGGCCCACCCCAGGGCCGTGTGGGATCTGATGCCGCCGCCTTGCAGTTCTTTTACCTTCCTTGTCACTATAAGGTGAGCGTGGTCTTGACCAATCAATAATTGTGGTCGCACTTCACTTATGTCGGCGTAATCTTCACACGGATGCGCGCGTTTATTGTTCACTACGTACTGTGAGGGGAGAGCGAGCTTGCGGACCGTACTCGCTCTCATCGGGTATTCGGCCCCGTCACCGCGCACGGTTACACTTATCAACTGGGACCGGTCGTCGGAAGAGCACATTCCACCGGCACCATGAATTCGTAGACTGCGGACCGGTCCCTTAGCCCCGACGGCAGTGGCCACCTCTTGCTCGATGAGGGTGACCGTCGATCCCTCATCGAGAAGCGCGTGCACTTTTATTTGCCTGCGGGGGCCACTCACCACCACTGGTGTCACTTTGAGATAAACGCACTGCCTCCCTTGATAGTCACTGGTTTGTCCCACTGTTTCGTTTGTTGTTGGTGCGGGGGTTGTGGCTGCCGAGGTGTTCGTGGAACTGGCGTTTGGTGCTCTCCTTGATGGTCCACCTTTTGGTCTCGGCTTCCCGAAACGTGGTTGGTTGTGCTGCCGGAGGTGGTGGTCCAGTTCGTGTAGTGTGTGGTGGTGGGGTTCTCTGCAACCGTGCGTCCCACATGGTTTGCTGCGACAATCGGGGGAGCGATGGCCCTTTTTCAAACAATTGTAGCAGATCTTTATTCTTCTTACTATGTTCCACCGATCTGCTACCGTCTTCCTTAAGTAGGCCTTGCATCCGGCCAAATGATGTGGTGCTATGTGACATGCAGGGCAGTTTTCATGTCGTTTTCCATCCCTCTGGGGATCCTTGTCCACCTGGCCTGTGGTGATCTGATGGACGTTACCGGTGCGGCGTGTGGTCGTCCTTTTGGTGCGACATCCAGCGTATGAGGCCATTGCCACCATTTCCGACAACCACTCGGATAGATCCTGGATGGTGATGTTGGTGGACCCGCCTTTCCTTGAAGACACCCACATCATCTTGGCACACATAGGTAGCTTGTTGACCATCTCGCTCAGTAGTTGCGGTGACGTCATATATTTGGCGTCGAAGCCTCTTACTGTTGCGACTACATTGCGGACGGAGATAGCATAGTCGATCACGGCATCATAGGGTAGGTCTTCAGTGATGCGGGGATGGCGCCGCACCTTCTCCAACATGGCATCGATGATGTCTTCAGTGTTCCCGAAACGTTCTTGCAATGTACGCATTATTTCGGGAATGTTGTATGGTCCACCAGTAAAGGGGCGATGGCTTCACGCGCTCGTCCCTTTAGTGAAGTCTGAAGGCGTATCAGGTTTTCTGCAGCTGATAGTCCACATAGTGCAGTAGATTGTTCAAACTGAGCTTGGAATGTGGGCCAGTCGAATGGGTCTCCACTGAAGTGTGGCAGTTCTTTTGCTCCGGACTGCCTTGCCAGCATTGCTGCTACTTGCGCCTCTCCACTGCCAGTCTGGGAGCGGGTGCCCTCTGTGTGTCGGTTCCTTCGTAAGGCTTCTTCGATCCATGAAGCCACTTCTTCCTGCGGGTTGGGATGATTGCGCACCCAATCTCTTGTGAATGCGCTTGCTTCTGGACAGCGGGGGTGCTGTCCTGACTGGTTTGATGAAGTAGGCCTGCCGTTTTCTATGGCTGCTTGGTGAGCAGAATGTCTGGTCATGGTGTTTGCCCCGAAAATTTTATCAGGGCCAGCATTGATGGCTGCACTTCTAGGTGACTGCCCCTTTTCAGGGCCACCGATGTTGATTGTACTTCCAGGTGACTGGCCCTTTTCAGGGCCACCGATGTTGACTGCACTTCGAAGTGACGACCCCTTTTCAGGGCCACCGATATTGACTGCACTTCGGAATGACGGGCCCTTTTCAGGGCCACCGACTATTTCCTCGTCGATTGGTGTCGCTGCTCCGGCAGCGATGTTCCCAGGTGGTGGCAGTTGTTGGGTGGTGCACACACGGATCAGGACTTCAGCGTGCTCTCGCTGTAGGTCCCGTGAGTGCTGCCGCTCTTGACGGAGCTCCGCCCTCAGTTGGCGGATGGTGTCCTCCGTCCTAGTAGAGTATCGGTCCACCTCGGAACGGGCCTGTTCCGAAGTAACTGACTCGTCGCGATGGTGTTCTTCTTCTTCTTCTGGAACGCGTCCCGATCTGGACCCAGATCGCGACATCCTCGAGTGGTGCACAGGATCCGGCTCGAAGGACCAGCTGTTCCGGACAGGAACACGCAAAAGATAGTTTGGTTCCACGTGCCCAAAACTCGAAGAAACGCACCGAAAGTTTCAGATGGCAAAGTCGTATAAAACCAATCTAGAAACGCCGGTGTAGTAGAGGTTGCCTTAAAAGGGCCAAAGAAGATCCAGAGAAAGTCCAAGTAGTCAGCAGGGTCGTTGTAGGTAGAGAGAAATGAAAGACTGGTAAAAGTGGTCCGATAGGCTCTTAAAGCACCTTCAGGTGTACTGAATTGCTCGCCGTTATGAAACTGTTTATATAGCCAAATTACAAAATCCCTTCCATAACTCCATCGTAAAACAATCAGCCAATCACAAAGCTTGCTTTGCCGATTTCAGCGCTCGCGCCATCTCTGAGTGAATTTTGGTACTAATCAGTCTGACGATTGGCTGCGGAGATCGGCAGAAAGCACTTTGCTCCGACATAAAAAATCGTAAAAATAGTTTCATCGTCTTTTTGAGACGTAAATCATGTTAATTTATACAAGACTAAACTTTGCTGATAATCTAACCAAGGGCGGATCCAGCTTTGGCGCCAGGGGGGGGTCACATAGTCGTGGTCAAGTCACAAGAAGTTATAATTTAATTTTGATAATAATAGATACTTACAAGTAAAACGTAGGTATTTTATTAATAAATGTAACTACCTACTGTACTTAAAAATATACCTACCTATATTTAAATAACAAAATAAATTTTTCTTTTACGTCTTCTCCCGAAACGCGTTATCACTTCATCTACTACAATGGGTACGTTTTTATGGACGTGGAGAAGTGGCAGTCCGGTTAGACGTTCTTCAACCATTGAAGCTCTTAGCCACGATGTGATTCTTCGCAACGTAGAGAAAGATCTTTCCGCTGTCGCTACACTAACAGGTAGTGTAGCCATAATACATAAAAATCTTCTTATATTAGGATACATCTCAATATCGCAATTTAAAATAAGGTCGGAAATCGGCTGCGGTATGTCCTGACTCCGCTGCCACTTCACCATCCACAGCGTATATTCGTTTACAACGACAGAAACTGGAGTATTATCTAGTAACAATGTATAATCGGTTGCTAGTTGTTTCACAGTTTTAATGTCTTGATTACTGTATTCGCTTTTTGGCATGAAAACGCTTAGTTGAATCAAATTAAGTATTTGAAGAGGCAGACGATGCTGTAGGTCACTTATTATTGAATCCAGAAGAGGGATGTATATTAGTGTCCCGTCGATGTATGAGAAAAAAAACATTTTTCAGCTACACAATCACAAGAGGTATCAAAATTTGCGTAATTTTACACAAATTGCGAATAAGGTAACAAAAATTTAATTTTTGTTTGTCATTTTGAGGGCTCTGATTAGTCGTAAATATATACTTTTTGTATAGATATTTACTGGAAGAATACAATAAAGAAAGTTTTAGTTTAATTGGACTGCTGTAGCGGCCAATATTCGATTTTGACTGAAAGTCATCTTTTTCGGCACGGTATCGCTCGGCCGGTGGGGTCGATATTAGCGATTGCGCTTATGTTGAGCGTAAAAGGTCCATTTTAGGGCCACTATTTTTAATTCCCCTTTTTATGTTTTCTATGCGTTTCTTGACTTTTCCTGTGTTTTTAATAAAAATTATTTTTTGAAGAATTTTGTAAAGTTTAATTTATATTTTGTGTGTACGGTGCTCCACGCACTTTTTAGTAATGATGCTCCTCCGCCAGTCTACGTCCAGTCGGTCTTGTGCGACAAGACTCTGATTTTACGGGCTGGGTACCCGTAAATCAGATGCAAGCGATATGGGGAACGGTCAGTCTGCAGCCTGCCGCCCCACTTTAATCTTCGGAATACCAGCCGGGCGCACCCAATTGGCTGGTTCTCGGAAATGTATATACCAGTCTAAATTATCACGCCTCGTGAGCGGGTCAAATTCCAGAAATATTTGGAAAATATTTCGATTTCCATACTGACCATATGTCAGTCAAAAATGCCGCGAACGGCTGATTGCTTCGAAAAGCGCATCGTCTATCGCTTTGCAAGCGATTTACTCTCTTTATTAAAAAATAAAAGATGTGACAAAAATCCATAAATATTACATTGTATATGTCAATATTTAAATCTATAATAATAAACATTATTCATAGAGTCCAAAAAATAGTGTGTCACATAAAGTCTTTTATTTCATCTGTTTACATAAACATACAAAACTGGCATTGTTTCGTGATGACGCCACCGTTCCACGGCGATCGTTTCGAACTTCTAATTCCTGTCCGAAACAAGGTGTTTTCAATTTTGATTAAAACTAAATCATAACATTACGCAATTATTACAACTAAACAAAGTAGCCATTTTATCGACAATTTAATCTTACAAAAAAACTATAGATATATGTTTATTTTCTTCAATTCAAAATTAATCCATTCCGGCATTTCGCCAATTTGTATTCATTAATTGAGCCCTTCCAATTAACACGGTTTTCAGATAACAAAATCTTTCAGCCTTTTGTAGATTAAAATCTTACTCTTAATTATATCTTTTAAAATAAAAGCTTTTTGACGAGTCATTCAATAATAATTAATAATAACATTTGCCACAATATTTTAGGTACAGATATAAGAGATTATACTTACATTCTATTTTACATAGTTACAAGTTACATCGTCTATTATAACCCTATATGTATTTTCACATTACAATAAATTTTGATTAGAAAAGCAAAAAAAATAGCTATTACGAATATTAATACAAAAAAATAATCCTGACTCTACACAGTATATTTATATGATATTTTGTATTTATTTTATTAATTTATAGGTTTCTTACTTTCCATTGATTTTGTTTCCTTTTTTTTTGTGTGTGTTAAATGATACATCAAGTCTGCGTGTACCTATTGTCGTTGCGTAATTAATTGCTTTTTGTTTTGGGATCACGGCGTCGTAATTACTCTCGCTTTGAAAGTTAAATTTACCTATACATCACACATAATATATTATCGATACATAATATATAATACCGGGGCATAAAAGCGTTCGTTGAATTATTAAATTATTATTAATTATATAACCGACACCTCTCCTCCCGATTAGTGATAAATAATCTGGGAATTTAGCAATAGATTTCAAACGCCTAGGCATAATCTTTTCTCTGTTCCCGCCAGCTGCTTGGTAATAGATGGGATTTTCTCCCCATTCCCTTGGGACGATTTATTCGGAAATATTATTATATCGCCGGTTCCAGAAAAAACCTTTGTAAACCAATTTTCTTGTAATTCTAAAATATTTTTCTGTGTCGGCAAACGTTTTATTGCACCGGTCGTCAGGGATTTTAAAATGTCCCCAAACATCCCGACCTATTGTTTTCTAAAAGGTTGTCTAAGCCCTAAATATATCCTCTATCATGGCTCGGGTTTTATGATGCAGCCGGCTTGCCTCCCTGAGAAAGTTATCACTTACTGTTTTCTGGCAGAGGACCGCAATTCCGACATCGCACGTGCGCCCATTCCTATTGTTAAAAGCGGTGCCGACAAGCTCTGCTGGTCATAAAACTATGTTAATCCTATTATTCCTTGCACGTATCAACAAAATATTATCTCTGAAAACCCAATTTTAATTTATTTTAAAGTCAGTTCCCCGACTTATTTATTTGTATAACGGTGGCCGGGCAAATCCTGTCTAGCGAAGCGACCATCTGTTAAAGGTATTATTGGAATGTGGATCCGCGTCACGTTCGCCGTCGATTCTATGGGAATTAATCCTCCACGGTAGTGATAACTATATCAAGTTCCTCGCAGTGTAGACACCTACTTACTTTGGTAAGGTTACTTTGGACTTCGGCCGACTTTCCTAGTAGTGTAGAGGCGGCTTTAAGCTTCCACAATTTTCCTTTCTACCATAAACAAAATATTATTTATTTTGTTTCTATGGCATTTATGTCAATTCCATGATTTCTCTGTCTATGACTTTCCTGTTGACAAGCATCTTGGATTCGCCGCGTTGATAAAATTAATCATTGTATACAATTTACATTTGTTACCGATTAAATTATGGGTGTCCCAGCGTTTTTTCGCTGGCTTAGTAGAAAGTATCCCAGCGTTATTGTTGAATGCATTGAACAAACGGTGAATATAAGCGCATAACCTAATTGTTTATATGTTGATCCCTTACAATTAAGTTTTCGATCATGTTTATATGCTTCTTTTTAGCCCACTGATGTCGATGGTGTCCAAGTTCCTGTGGATTCGTCGGCTCCTAATCCAAATGGGGTGGAATTTGACAATTTGTATCTCGATATGAACGGCATTATTCACCCTTGCACCCATCCTGAAGACAAACCAGGTAATTGTAACACCTCCACGTCTTTCCGTATATGTCATGGACATCACAGTAAAGTAGCTGTCTTGAATTTTTATATGATCACAATAAAATCTATTTTTGAAGTAATGATTCAAAACATTCTTGTACAGACATATTGAAAATAAAAAAATATCATTTTTGAAGCCTTCCTAGAGAAAATAATTTAATATTGAAATGAAATAAGAATGAAAAATAATGCTTACATTTAATGAATTATTTGGTGTAGAAATAGAATCTTCTAAATGGTAATTTTTTTTATACATATGGTTTTTTAAGATGATCTGCCATTGAGCCTGCTTTGACATTGGTCTTATTCCTGTGGGTTTGAGTTAGCCTCAATACTTAACAATTTATTAAGAAACTCAAGTTTTAATGAAACAAAAAATCTTTACTTGTCGTATATGAAAACCCTTATAGTAAACATTGCAAAATTTCGTAACCTTCGGACAATGTTCCGGAATAAAAGGAATCAATCTAAAAGGTCCAGCAATATAAAAAACAATGATATTCACTTCTGTATTTTTTGATTTTTTCCTAGTCAATTACTTATTATTATTATTTTTCCAAATTTTCATCAATCAATTATTTTAGTTAGAACTTTTAGTTAAAACATTACATTATTAGAATGTTGTTATAATCTCGTTCAATAAAATAATAATTTAAATATAAAAATATGCATCTTATTTTTTTGGCAATCATTAACCCAATCTTGCTGAAGCGAGAGATCTTAGATTCCCCAAAACAGTATTTATACCGAAAACTCGGTAATCAATTGAGCAATTCATACTTGGTGTTATCTTAAATTTAACGATTTAAAATATATATTTCTGTAATTTTTTTATTTAAATAATTAATATTTATGATATAAATATATTACGACATAAACACAATATAATAACATTAGGATAAAAATATAAATAAAAATTTAATATTTACGTTAAAAATTGCAATTAATTACTGTGTCGGAATATATAGATAGTAGGTATTATGTTTTGTTTTGCTTGAGCAAATATGATAAAGGCCCTCGCTTTAAACGGGTGAAAGTGGGAATACAATATTCATCCTGTTCCTCAAAATTGAATTTTCTGCCGTATTCCGACGCAAAGCCTGCACTGTCAAACATTCGGTTTTGTCCACCTTCAATTTGTACATAACTTTAAATACGCTTGAAGAAATTGAAGCAGAAACAAATTGTTATTGTATTACGAAAGTAGATTTGGAAGCGTTTATCGGAGTATTACTTTAATTTGGAAGGTGTAATGGTTGAATACACTGTGGAGGGGTTTGGATGACAAACCTGCTATTTATGCGGTTTATTCCTATGTGTCTAAAGATAGATTTAAATATATATTCAGTAATGTACACTTTGATGACAAGCATGCAAGGAATGTGAGGCTTCGGGAAAATAAAGATTAATGTGATATTTTTACGACCTTTCTGGCCAACGTTTCGAATGCCATTCCAGGGTCCATCACCAGGGCTGATGTGTTGTCGTAAGTGTCGGTGTTGTGGTTTAGTATTGGCTCGCAATACCATGTCGAAAGCAGGGTGAGAACGTTGAGGGGCCGGATACCACAGTGTTTTTAATTTGAGACCATCATCTGTTAATATTTATCGGGTGCTTGTAGATTTCGAGTGCTTCCTTGATGGTGTATGGTGACTCTTGGTATTTCGAGCCAATACTTAACCAAAACACCAACACTCAAAACAATACATCAGCCCTGATGATGGACCCTGCAATGGGATCCGAAATGTCGGCCAGAAAGGTCATAAAAACATGGTACAACACCCCAGAAGACACAAGCCAGAAGATTCTGAGTGGCCGTGAAAACCTAAGAATGTTCTTAATGTGATAATTACTTAGCATCACGAAAGTGGGGAAAATTTCACAAGCATATTCAGTATGGCTTTGAAATTTAAAATGAAAAATATCAGTGGCAGAATTCCTCCAATAGATCAACTAGTCATAATACAAGAAATGTAGATCTAAAAATAGATTTCTGTGGTCATAATACAAGATATGGCTGAAAATAGATTTCTAAAAATAGATTCAGAAATGAGGACAGGAAATCAATGATACAATGCAATTTTTGCAAGAAAAAAAATTGTGTTCTGCGTAGAAAGCTATTTGTGTTCTGCATAGGAAGCAAATTGTTTTCTACATACAAAGCAAATTAATATCTTGCTTGAGTTGTAAAGTAAATGCAGAATGTGAAGATAGATTATTTAACTAATTTTTCTGGTGGTATTATTTTAGTTTTGATAATAATATTTATTATTTTATAACACAAATATAAAAATTTATAGAAAAAATGTATTTTTAAAAACATCTCCAAAACTTTTTTACTTCCTTATGTTAATCAACATAAAAAAACAAACAGCTAAAATACTAAGAGAAATAGCACCATAGGCATGTAGTGGGGGTGCGTTGGAATGTGACGTGGAGATGGTATATAGGTATTGTCAATGACAGATATCTGTAATAATTTAGAATTAAAAAGCCCCAAAATCTCAAAACAATAGGAACTATTCAATTTTTATTTGTATAATAATGAGATACACTTAAAAACATGTATTCGTTCAAAAGTCATTTTTAAGGGAAATACTGTTGGGATCTTTTGACCCCCCTCTCTATTCGGAGTGGGGAAAGGTTAACATGCAGTCAGTATTTGCTTTTTTTAATAATGTAAATTTATTAAAGACCCGGCTAATTGCAATTTCTAATATTTGTGGAGGGCTAATTTGACGATCAGTTACAGCCTTTTATAACCAGTTATTGTTTTTTTAAGCCCCCAAAAATGAAGACGAGATGATGATTGCCATCTTCGAATGTGTGGATCGCCTGTTCAGGATTGTTCGACCCCGCAAGATGCTGTACATGGCCATCGACGGCGTGGTATGTGACTTATATAACTCGGATGTGGAATATGAATAGAATAATAATAATGTGGCTAAAATAATTCTACTTACTTAATTCTAAGTCTATACCATTTTAAAATTTTTAAGATTTGATTCTGAGCGGTATTTTCAATGGTTTTTCAACTCCACGGTTTGTAACTGCTATAAACATAATTTTCAGGCCCCATGCGCTAAGATGAACCAACAGCGCTCTCGTCGTTTCCGGGCCTCCAAGGAGACTCAGGAAAAGATCATTGAGATGGCACGCATCCGAGAGGAGCTCCAAGCCAAGGGGGCCAACGTGCCACCTCCCAAAACTAAGGAGAATCACTTTGACCTCAACTGCATTACTCCAGGCACAGAGTTCATGGACCGCCTCAGCAAATGTCTGCATTACTATGTGCACGACAGGTAATCCCTACTAATGCTATTCTTAACATTTTGAATTCTGTATATTTTGAGTACCTATGTTCAAATTTTTCATGAACACAATACAGGATTTTATCCACAAAGGGAACATCAAGATATATTATGTCTCGTAGAGACGAAGCCATTTATGTATACGGAAAAGTAGGTATTGAAGTCTATTAGGTGTTTATGGGGCTTATGACCTATCATACGGCTGGCTTAAGGATCATTTTATTCAATTCCATCCATGATAGTTTACCACATCTATCAAATTTTTTGAAGGTTGTATATACATATATATCAACTTTGCACACCTTGTTTCATGTGTGAGTTGTATTCTACTACCGGCATCTGTGTAAGCTCTATAAACACCCAATAGACTTCCATACCTACTTTTCCATATAAATAGCATCGTTTTTATGTGACATCCGTAATATATCTTGAATAACGATGCATACTGTTTTTACAGAAACAAAGTGGAAATTATTCCGATTGTATTAAGCTCCTATTTGTTATTGATATGTTTTGTCTTTTGTTTGATTTGAATTATTTATTGTAAATTGTTTTCAATTTTCAAGTGTTGAGTCTTTTCAAAAACTTCAAAAATGACAGATTCAGCGCAGGGTAAATTCTTCTATTTAGGCTAGCACCTTTAAAAAAAAAATTGCTAATAATCACTCTCAATAATGACATAGGCACACAAATCATTATGTCAATTTTAATAAGAATAATCTGAAAATATCTGGTAAACAAAGATTCAGATTTAAAAACACTCCTAAGGCCCGGTTGTTTCAAGTTCGATCAAAGTAAGCGGTCGATAAAAGCATAGATTTTTACGAAAACGGATCGTCTGATTGGTGGAGAACGTAAAATTTCAGTTTAAACTCTACGCTTACTTTGATCGAATTTGAAACAACCGGGCCTAAGACCAGTTCTCGCATGTGAATCTGTGGTACACACAAGGTCATACCAATTTCGAAACTATTTTAAAATTCTCCAAAATATTTGAAGCTCAATGGCTAGCAAAACAGAATTAAAAAATAGCAAAAGGATAGGGTGGGTCTCCGCCTCGCGGTAGGGTAAATTCAGCCAGAAGTTACAATTAACTTTTAACGCTTTAGAAAAAAGGTAAATTATAAATTTTACAGCAAAAACACTTTTTTAAGAATTTAAATAAAATACACTTTTTACTAGTATTTTGACTCCGCAGACCGGCAGTGTAACGATATACAACTATTCACGACGAAACTGAGTATGCTGGGTCCACAAAGTCATTGTTTATTTATATCCTAAAAACTAGCATAACGGGAATTTAACGGTCAAAATAGGATTAGTTAGTGGTGGAGGGGCGAAACATCTCGAGATCGCCCAGCGGCAGAGGGTGCTGGACCGCGTACCCCCGAGTGGACCAAAGTCACCAGCTAGGGCGATACCGTGCCGGTGCAGCATTTTGCTGGTCTATCTCAAATATCTCCCGAACGGGGAAGTGTATGTATATAAAATTGAACGCCTGGCACATCCGCATATGAATTTAATTAGGACCGATGTGCTAAAGTTCACAAATCGCCTCTAAAAGGTTGATTCCTGTCTCGGATGTATCTCCCTCCAATCTTAGTGAATTCTGACAGGAAATGACATGCCGATTCCAACGATATACGGCATACCATTTTTTGTGCACTTTTTACTACAGAGTTCATCTCATGAACTTTTCGCAAAACGGGCAGGGACTTTCTCGCTCTCCACGTACCGCTTGCGTCTGGACCATTAACCCGCTGTCTTTCTATTGGTACCTGGATGCGCAGCCGTTCGCTCGATCGTAACTGTGCAATGAAAAATCTATTGCACAGTTACAAAAATACTGGCAAAAACAATATATTTTATTATAATCTAATGAGGTACGGTTTTTCCGCCTCTCGCGAATTCATTCAAATGCATAAAACCTCCTTATCTCCCGTCAGCATTCCCCATTGATAAGACCGCCAAATTCCAGTCATTTTATTCACATATAATTATACAGAAAAATATAAAAACATATAAAATAAGATACATTTCCTTAAAATCAAACAGAGTTATAAAAATGCACAAAATTATTCAACACATAAAACATTATTTCACATAAGCGACAAATAAAATCATAATATTGTCCCAATGGAATTTATACATGAAAAATAAACACAGTAATTGTTTTTCGTAAGGTCCAGTGATTCATCTAGTCCAGCAGCCGCATCAATTAGCGCCGACGATGGAGCTATTGTTCTCGAAGGCACTCTGTGTCGGCAAGCAATAGTCACACAAATATTTATTTTTCACTAATTGCATTTTCTTAGACACTGCTTATTTAATTATTTGAATGGGTCTCTCACACACAACAATTCATTGATATTTTAACTTTTATAAAGATGTTCGTGGTGAAGCCCTTGTAAATGCGTGCGTGCCGTCGAGATGAATCTTGTGCCGAACAGATCCGAATGTTGGGTACTCCGTAACAATGGTGAAAATTCATCAATGGTCCTTAAACATAAGATTTTATGGATATTTTGAGTCAAGAATAGAAACGGTGTTCAGTTTATATATACTCTACCACCATAAATTATTTATATAATATATTACGACGTGAAGTTCTGTTGCTCCCAACAGAACTCCTCGTCGCCACCAGTTTTGCTCGGTCGGAGAAGAATCGGACTCACCTTACTTCTACAATTTAAACTCAGGGTACTTCCGGTGTCGTGTACGCTGCACTTCAGCTGTCTCTCACTTTAACTTATTTTAAGTTGCAACAGTTCAATGACTAGGGTAATACAACGAAACATTATTCAGATGAAGGGGAATTTATTCAAATGAATTTTAAACAGAAATTAATAATGCCACAGAAGGTGACAATTTTTTTATGAAGTGTTTTTGTGGAATTTTGCACATTGAAACCCTTTTCTTTACAATAAATTGAGGTGAAGATTTAATTTACCACGCCTCGACATCAGCGCTAGCGGCCGCGTCATACAAGGAGGGAAAAGACAGTGGAACTAAATACTTTTATACTACTGGCGGTGACGCAGCGCAGGTGTCGGTGCGTGGTATTCACATTCTGCAAATTAATGAACATCTGGGCAAAATTTCTATATCACATTTAAAACAATGAAGCTACAATAGTCTGGCACAAACACCGCTTCCGCACGTGCTTAGCAATGTTCCTTTTTTCTAAAACCGCTCGACCTGATGCACATGTTCTTGTATTTACGGAGTCAGATAACACGCAGCTCGCTCCAGGCGTGATGTGAAATTGATTATTAGAGAGAATTTGAATACCAGGCAAGTCGTGGTCTTTATTTTGCTGGCCTCGCATCTGAGGAGGATTGCTCCCTTAAGGGTCCAGAGAACAACCCCGCCCCGAGGCTTTGGGCGGCCGATGCAGATGATTACCGGAACATCACCTCTGCAGCTGCCCCCCAGGCGTTGCAATGGATTCACCTTTCACTCCATGCTGCGTCACCTGGCCATGGCGCGAAGCGCTCCCGTGGAAAAACCCTCTATTAACACGAGGGTTCACAGAAAGGTTCACATCTCGCGTGCTGAAGTGTCAGATTCCGAATGCGCCATTTTGTAATCTCGTCCCCGCCGTTCGCGACCGCTGTGAAACTATCCGCAGTAGACCAAAGACATTATTTTGTTCCATAGAGTATTTGTGGTACCTACGCGGTCAGAAATCAATTTTTGGTGCAGATCGTTGGTGCGGGGATCGATAAATTCATTTCTTCAGAGGTTTCGCGAAGAGGTGTGACGAACAAAGGTTGCTACGTCACAATATATATTAAATAATAAACACACATTCCATAAATTAGATGCAAAATTAGGTGAATCCAACATTGTCTATATCAGTGGTTCCCAAAATTGACAGGACTGTGACCCACCAAAAAAATTACAATTTCAATCCACCTCCTGCTTCACATTTTCCCAATACATATTTTAACTATACAGAAGACTGTTCAATTAAGAAAAAGAGAAAAACTCCAAATGCAATCAAAATTTTTAATTATGAAAAATATGATATGTGATATTTTGATGGGAAGGATGCATTTGTTGCCTATTTCTTGTCATAACAGCATTAGCGTCGAATTCAATTTTAGTCACTTTTAATCGCAGTGAATTTGATACTTCCAGTTTATTTCTGTATTTAGTCTTAATAGAAACCATGGCAAATATGGGGTAGTGAAGAGGAGGACTTTCATGACAAGCAGTGTTAAGTGTCAGCGTCTAAAAGCCAGAATTTTGCTAATTACGATTAAAAGTATTTTTCAGCGACGTATCTTCTGATCAAATCAATAATCTCTTCACTTGCTTTTGTTGACATTTCAGTTGATAGGTTGTCTTGAAATGGATTACAAATCCTGTCGAACTTTTTCATCTCTTCTTCGAAGTAGATGATAAAGTTATTTTTCAAATCTGTTAAATGAGTGAAAATTGCAGACACTACATTGATACTTCGTTTTCTATAATAAACACAATACGACCCGGACGAGACGTGTTGCGCGGTGTTGCAACTGCGACCCACCAGTGGGTCGCGACCCATATGTCCAATTATGTCTGAATTATGTCCAAATCAGTCTTGCAACCCCTTGCAGGTGGTGCAAGAACAATTGCCAATGTAGTTTTAAAGTTTTGCAAAGCTGAAAAGACAAATAATCGACCGATATTACCGTTTGACAGGACTCCAGAAAGAGCGGCCGCCATTACTGGTTTGTAGACCAAATTTCTATTAGAGGTTCCGACACCGGTCACCGGACACTCTGTATACCATGTATTGTGTAATAAATTTACACCCTGGCAACTTCTGTTTCGTGATAGGGACGCCCTCCCTCGCACGCCAATTTATACTGGTGGCACTCTGTAATGACTAAGTATATTAAATTAATATTTTCAGGTTAAATAATGATCCCGGATGGAGAGGTGTCAAGGTGATTCTTTCTGATGCCAAAGTGCCCGGAGAAGGGGAACACAAAATCATGGACTACATTCGCAGGCAAAGGGGTATGGTTTTACAGCATAATTTATTTACAAATTTATATATGTTTAACTTGTTGTGGGCCTTAAATTTTCTGAATTTTTTGTGATTTTTCTTTTTACGAAAAATCATGAAAACATGCGTATATTAAAAAAAAACACACACATTCATATTATTTTATCGTAAGTGTAAAAATGCAATGATTTTTTTATCATTTAAGTAAAAAAAATAATCTTTTTTTGAATTTCCATAATGTTGCCAGCGCAACACTACTATTAATAATAATAATCTTCTTCTGTGTGATATATTTTGTTGCACGGCACGGCACACGACGGGACATCGCACTCATAATACATAAATATGATACACTTTCACACACACACATATTTCAAATAAACGCAACAAAATTGCGTGTATTTTTGTTAATAAATCACTATTAGTATTCAATTGAATCATAAACCAACAAAAACTGACAAATATCGCAAAACATATCGTATATATTTGTATATACGTGTACAAATAAATCGAAAATCGAAAAAAATAAATCGTATTTCCCGCGCACATTGCGCGTGACCTTGACGATGGAATATTTGAATTTCGATTGCACAACACGCGATCGGGGCGACATCTACAACTTCTCTATACGATTTTGACGGCAGAAAAACTTCCGTTTTGATTGTTGATTTAAAATATAATCGGTGATGTTTTTGAGTTGAAAATGGAACGACAGGTCACAACAGGATTTCTCTATTGGGATAAAATTACGTTTTTCAAATTCGATACGCGGCCGTCGATAAATAATTTATTTTGTGCCTGTCGGATATATGCGACGGCGGCCCAGGGGGGGTTAAGCAATTGTTTCCGCATATAGAGTATGATCTCACAACACCACTTGATTAAAAAATATCACCGGTTAATAGATTGATTAATTAATTGGTACACAATTCCGTCGCATTTACATGTTATTGATGTCCATCATCAGGCACTACAGATGAGCTAAACCTATATTGTGACTGCGATAGTGTGGTTAGTATTTTATTGTATAATGATTTGTAACTGAGATTTAACTGTTTGATGTTCAATTTCTGGTGTATAAGTGATTGCATGCTAAATTATAAAATACTAATCATCTTTACAACCAAATAGAAATCTCACAATTACAGTCAAAGTAATGATTTAGCCTATCACTATTGGATACTACAAGTGCTTCTGCTTCGAGTTATTGATATTTGAAATCTGATTTTGATTTTTTATATTTATATGTAATTTATATCTTTATATCATACTTGATATATCATGCAGAGGTTTTTCTTGGAATTGCCTAGCACCATGAATTCAAGAGATTATGCGTCCATTGTCCAGACAATGCAGATTTCTGACTGAATTAATTAAAATAAATATAAATAATATTACCTTGTTTTTTTCTTACGCAAAGCACAGATATTAAAATGAAGAAATTATTATCTATGGTGATGGTATTTAATCCGGTTATACAATAACCTTTATTTGAGATTTGTATCGATGATGATATATGTTAACTGATTTTTCGACCTGCAAAGTATTAGACAAGAATTGTATATCAGTTACCAATCGTCAATACAATTAGATACAAGTCTCAAATAACAGTACCATGAATAACCAGTTAAAATAACGGTTTGATCATCCCTAGTTATACATTAGTTTGTTAAGATTTTGTATAATTTTTGAATGAATAATTTTACGATTTTAGCTCACCCTGATCACGATCCCAACACGCAACACGTTTTGTGCGGAGCCGACGCCGACCTGATCATGTTGGGTCTGGCCACGCACGAGCCCAACTTCACCATCATCAGGGAGGAGTTCAAGCCTAACAAGCCGAGGCCTTGTGATATATGTGGACAAGTTGGTGAGATATAGTACCCTTTTGTTTAGTGAATTTTTGATGAATTGAAGTGCAAGAAATATGTGCAGATTTTTTCCTGTCTATTAATATATGCAAAATAAAGTAAGAATATTTTTAAAACATATTTAATAGCATGTGATGAAAGCTAATTTTGCTGGAAAACTTTGTGATGTCCCAATTAAATCAGTTATGTAATAAAGATCATTAGATATGAGGGGCATAGAAGCAAAGGCAGCAATAGCCAAAATTTAAAAAATGTTTTGAATGCACACCCCTTATAACATAAAGTGTCTCTTCCCTGCTGACTGGGATGAAGAATTTAGACGGTTCTCGTACATAGGACTAGTTGATAGGCATACAATAACTGTCATTAGTGTGAGCAGTCATTAAGTGAGTGGCGCTACTGTGTTTATTGCAATATCGCCACCCATTGGCATAACTTACCCATAGTTTACCATACTTACTGGTAGTTTATTTAACAACTTTATTCCACTGTGCATGACTGAATTCTTATTTCAGGTTTTCTTCTTTGCAGTGGTCATGATCATGTTTTTTTTTATAATTCTTTTTAAGAACTCAAAAGTGTTGTGTACGCTAATAATTTTATATTTAAAAATAGAAGCACCTACACTAGATTGAATTATTTGTCTGAATGTCATAATGTATAATCTTTTTATCATCATTTTTATTCTTGTGTATCAATTTCTTTTTGATTTTATTCTCGGTGTTCTACTCATTCACTTGACTTTAATATAAACGAACCCCATTTTTCTTAATAGGGCATGAAATGAAGGAATGCGCCGGAATAGCTGCGGAAGAACCGACAGCCGTCCCCACAAATGCGGCATTCGCAGTGCAAGATCAGTTCATATTTGTGAGGCTGTACGTTCTTCGGGAGTATTTGGAGAAGGAATTGACGATGCCGAATTTGCCCTTTGAATACAACTTTGAGCGAGCACTGGACGATTGGGTTTTCATGTGCTTCTTTGTGGGTAATGACTTCTTGCCGCATCTGCCCAGCCTCGAGATCAGGGAGGGCGCTGTAGACAGGCTCGTCAATCTCTACAAGAAGACGATCTATAAAACCAAGGTAGGATTTGTTTCACAAATACATACAGAGAAGTTATTTTGAAAAAAATTATACGACTTAGTTACATGTTACAATGGAATACAAACCCGTAACTTTTCCAATCTAGATATCTCGTAAATGATAATCTATTACAGTAAAACCCCATAAATACGAACTCCGCTAATTAAAAATTCACCTTAATTCGAAATTGTTGAAATCTACAAGTTCCAAAATTTCGTAGTAAGTTAACTCCGATAATTCGAAAACCCTGGTAATTCTTAATTTAAAACAATTTTCAGCCCCTTGCACCATAAATCAATACATTTTAAGTCACATAATTCCCATAAATCAATACATTTTAGGTCACATAATTCAAAATTTTTTAGAAATTTGACAAATTTGAAAAAAACATTTCATTTTTTTCACAAACGAGAACAACAAATGTGTCAATATCAATACATTTTAGGTCATATATTTCGAAATATTATTGAAATTTGATAAAATTGAAAAATATTTCATTTTAGTGCAAGCAAGGACAAAAAATATGTCAATATTGGGTACTTTAGTAATAAAAATGTTGCAATATTTGTATTAGCATAATAAATATTATGCTTTCGAATGATTTCTTGAAATAGCAAAAATACAATACAAATTTACACATAATTTAATGGCTGTTTTCGTTGTATTGTAGCTTGAATTTTGAATTTAAGGAGGTTCCGCAGAATTCGAAATGTTTTTTTGGGTCCCTTGATTTACGAATTAACGAGGTTTTAATGTATTATATTTTCAAATAACTATCAATTTTATACATATTACACAATTAATACCAAAAGCCTTTGAGTTATACATGTTAGGTAACACCAGGATGTATCAATCCATTTTAAATTTACCATTAAATGGAATATCTTTTGCGGGCATTACACTCAGCCTACTTCCGTGGCGGCGAGCAGGGAAGTGAGCATGAATATGGGCAACGCAAGTACGTAAACTCGTCACTCGTACTGACCATGCTCCCGTCATTGCTGCTGACGGCGCTCTCTTGGTTGGCGATTTTTCTTGCGGAAGTCAAAGAATTAGTAGCGCATGTTTTGACAGCTGTCAATTTGCAGACAGATTTTCGGAACTTTGCGCCGGTGAGAAAATTATTTTATATTCAAGAGACAAACAGTTCAATTAATGTGTATAAATTACTAACCAATTTTAGTCAATTTATTTAATTTATTATTAAATTTATTTATTTCATAGGTCGAAAGCAGCGGCGCGAGTGGCATTGGCAATGGCTGATAACTAATATATTATATGGCTGATAACTAATATAATTAAATTTTATAATGAATACATTTTATTGGGAAGTTGTAATTCTGAAAAACAGTTCTATGATATTTAAAACTAATTAGAATAATTACTTGGAAAGATTTGCAGAAAAAAATCTAATTAATTAAATATGTTATAATAATAATAATAATATTGGATTATTTGTATAGTGCCATTTTTGTGAAAATTTCACCTCAAGGGCGCTTTACACACAAAAAACTCTTACATACTAAAATCATATAATAACAAAATGAAAAATAAAATGAAAAAGAAAAGAGAAAGAGCTCAAACCATAAAATACTAAAAGAAAACAATGAATATTAAAAAGGTTCCGGGAAGGATTTTGTAAACAAGTGTGTTTTAAGTCTTTTCTTAAATAAAGTCTCTGAATCCGTGTTTCTTATTAGGGAGGGCAAAGAGTTCCACGCTTTGGGGCCCGCCACCGCAAATGCCCGTTCGCTGAACCTAGTTTTCTGGAACTGACTTGTCGGTTCCACAACCCTTCCCACCGCTGAAGTAGACGCTGGCCTAAGAGTTTGACGTCTCCCATTTATGTTGTCTGAAATACAGAGCTCCTGAAGATACAAAGGCAAAAATGACTTGTACATCAACCAACAAATTTGAACTCTACTCTCTCAGGAAAAAGCCAGTGCAATTCTCGCAGAAGGGATGTTATGTGTGAGAATTTTGATATTCCATATATTATCCGTGTTGCAGCGTTTAGAATAGATTGTAGTCTGTCGAGCTGAAAGATCGGTAGGCCAACGTAGATACCATTGCGGTAGTCCACACGTGATACTACAAATGTTGTTTTATATGTCGTAGAAAAATACATATATGTCATAAAAAATCTGTGTTCTAAAATTGCAACTTGAGCGTATCGCAGTTGATGAGACAGAGACGTGCAGCATTTGCTAAAATTGATGTGTTTGATAATTACCAATATGCCGCGACTCTAGCATCAATGTATTTGGCAATTGTCAATGTGTGGTGGCTGCCAATATCAATCCGTTTGACAATTATGGACGAGTGGCAGCGTATTATGGTTTTGTTTAACCGACACGCGTCTTACATTTGTCCAGGGTTGGCTGACAGACTCGGGAGACGTAAACCTGGATCGGGTGCAGATGATAATGGCGGACCTCGGTCACGCGGAGGATGAGATCTTCAAGAAGCGCCAGCAGACTGAGCAGATGTTCAAAGCGAGGGACAAAGCCAAGAAGAGGCGGGAGAGGATGCAGCAGCAGCGGCCCAACTTCAACTTGCTCAACAACACGCAGTTTGCGCCTACGGTGAGAGTATAAAGGTGCAGGTTTGATTCCTGTTACGCTTAGTTGTTACATCTCGCTGTTTCGCTAGTTTGCTGAGTTTTTTCATATTTGCATGTACCAAACGTTTAAATGAAAATATTGCCATTTTCACATTTTACATTAATGTTTTAACGGAACTATTCCGGATGCCGGCTCTGGCAACTCCAAATGGTCATCTATGTCAAAAAAATCTATGTATGGTACAAGGAAATCGCGCCAATAGCAAGTCAATCCCGCTTTCCCGTCGCGACGAGCTACATGCATCGCGTCAGTTCTCTTTGTGCAACGTAACTTGCAACAAGTCTCAACTGTATAACTCATTTTAACGTCGAAAATATATGAAAACTTATTATTAAAAAAAATAGGCATTGTCAGACCCTGCCGCAGTTATACGTGAAAACTTCAATACGTGTGTAGTGTATTGAAATGAAATAAAAAAAATATTTTGAATTGTTTAATTCATTTGCAACTTACATTTATTGAATACAGGATGGCAACAAAATCCATTCATACTTGACCCAGGCTGCCCAGATGCCAACTAAGTTGTCCGAGCGTGCTTACGTTTCTTATGTTCGTGGCAGTAATGTGCTTTGGTTTTACGTACAGGTGCGGCGTATTCGGAGTCGTTCTCTTTGAAATTTTGTGCTCTATGCATTTGTGCCTGATTTTTGTAATTTCGGTAGTTTGCTCTCGTACGGGTTGTCTCATAGCTAGTAGCAAAAACTTTACGGGTGGATTCTTGCCTTTAGTAAAATTCATTTGCTTAAATATAATTTAAATGAAATTATAAAAACATTTTTAAAAAAATCTACCTTCAATGTACTAATATTTGTATAAAAACAAATTAATTTTCATAATCTTTTTGCAAAAAGACATATTGAAAAAAATGTAACCTTTGAAATTGCATATCTGCATAACTATTGATATTATGTCACTGTTGCTTGAACATTTTCAAGGTAGAAATCCACCTGTAAAGTTTTTATTACTAGCTATTAGATACTGTACATATAACGCAACCTTTTCAGAAAATCGGGAAATTTAAATTTTTTTTCTAATTCACAGCCGCATATCTTTTTAACTTAGTCTTTTTATGTGGAAAATTGTGAATTCACTTTGCGCGTGCACAGTTCCCCAAGTCTAGCCGCTACAAATGCCGAAGTAGTACCGGTACAAACTTTCATCCTTCTTTAAAATAAGTCCAAGATGGTGGCGATATGTCTATTTTTAGCCTAGTTATTAAAGTGCGAAATTACTTCAACAGAGACTGTCACTCATTTGGGCGCAAGTGCATTATCACACCCGCCATCAATTTTAAAAGACGTTTTCACATCAAAGGAGTTGTTTTAATAATATCACCTGACCTAAGGGATCATTCTGGTTTATAACTTAAAAAAATGTTTTTTTTTTAAATTTTTCCAAAGTGTATAAAATTATTTAAAAGTATTGTGTTAAAAATTTAGAGTGATCGGAGTAGTTTAACTATATTATTTTGCGATCTTTACGTTGCTACTTCTACTACCTGGGTGCGCTCGGCTGTCACTTATTTTTTCTACCCGTCACGCCTTTTGTCTACTCCCCTCTCCCTGCCTCTATTCATTGAAGCAGCAGCTGCTTGCTTTTTTTCTTTCTTAGAATTGAACCTTTATACGTAAATTTTAATGTATGGTCTCGGAATCGCTGATTGACTTTAGGTAAGACTTTTTTCTTAAAAAAACTTTAAACTCGTTTTTCACAAAACTATGTTTTTCCGGTCGGCGACTGTGATTTCTCTGGAACCACTGAATTTTAACCAACTATTTCTACACATTCATCTTCAGCACATTCTACACTAAATCAAAATTTTGATTTTTACTATTTTTGTTGGGCCAAAAACTGTGAAAAAAAACTTCACTTACTTTTTTTTTTGTCATTTATCAAAATATATTAATTTCCATAGAATGCGCTAGAGCCTATATTGAACCTAAATATTTTTGGATTTTGTGTTTTAGATGAGCGGTTATCAAGGTCGCCAGTGACTTACCAACTGTTTGAGAAGTTCTGTTCACCCGTTGTTTATACATATATATAAAAAGTGTAAAAACGATAAATAAAATATTTTTTATGTATTTCATAAGTGTATTTGATGAGATGAATAAACGTTATATCAATGTCTATAATAGTGTTTTCATAAAAATATTTTTTTTCGAGTGTCTAAACCAGAATGATCCGTTAAATAATTATTAAAATACAATTATTATGGATTTTTGTATGCTGTTTTGCAAGGTTATGTGTTTACCCTCAAAATTAAAAAAGAAAACTGCATGTTAGTCTGATTTTTGAAACCAGTCATATCCTTAAAATAGCTGTAGCGTCCTGGATGTTAGCGAAGAATTGTTATTAGCACAATACCTTTGTGAAATTCAAATATTGTTTTTTTCTTATAACATCAAAGACAGTCTCGTAGTGCCTTGTGAGGGTTTATCTTATCAGTAAATCAAATTAATATAGTTTTATCTCGTAACAAAAACATTTTTAAAGATGCATCAATCATTTTTTTCTTTTTCAGCTTATCATTGGAGGATCAAGGCCAGTGCAAAATGCCAGAAATGAGGCATACAAGATGCGCGTAGCCGGAATGCACACCAACGCTGGTCAATCAGCTGTGAGTAAACACGATTCACCTCTATTATAAGAAAGTTTCTACTCATACCACCATGTTCTTCTCAGCTTCCTACAGAATCTTACATCCTTGTTACAAGAAAATTTGAAATCTCTATTATAAGAAAATTTCTACTGTTACTATAACGTTCTTCTCACGAGATATGAGACACCATGTATAAGTGAATATACGTATGAATTATGCTGAAAATTAGAAAAAAATGTAGGTCATCACAAATGGTGGAATAAAAATGCGTAATACATGTCTAACCCGACCGGCCGCCGCGCGTCACCGCCATAAAGAGTAAAGATTGGCAATCCGTCACCCCATTCTCTGCACACCGCTCACTGCATTGCGCTCCCGCACCATTCCCTCCTACAAAACACATACATATTGTGTTCTCCATGTCGGCAAGAATAACCCAAATATTGAGTATACCTTAAACGAAAGCCTGATTAAGTCAGTGGTCTCGCAGAAGGATCTGGGTGTTACTATTACCAAGGACTTTAAATGGTGTGAGCACATAGCGAGTGTGGTTAAGAAGGCTAACTCTATTTTGTATTTAGTGAGAAGATCATTCCAACATCTGACAGTACCACTATTCACAACTATTTATAAGACGTATGTGAGGCCTCTCCTCGAATATGCCTCTCAGATCTGGAATCCATATTTTGTTAAAGATATAGTTTTACTGGAAAATGTTCAGAGACGAGCCACAAAATTGCCCTTGGGTCTTAAAAACCTGGAATATGCGGAAAGGCTGAGAGTATTGAAACTGCCCACTCTTCAGGAGCGACGAGCAAGAGGTGACCTCATCGAGACATTCAAGATTCTATCGGGCTACTACAATATTCCTAATATGACAGATATGTTTGCATTTAACACTAATGTGGGCCTTCGAGGACATCATCTGAAGTTGAACAAGTCTCGGTTCTCGTGTAACCCAAGAAAGCATGCATTAAGCAATAGAGTGGTCAATATGTGGAACAGTTTGCCCGAGGATGTTGTGTCTGCAGCCAGTGTCAACCAATTTAAGAATAGGCTGGATATTCAAATGAGAGACAGTGATATGGGCCTATCAGCTTAAGCTGCCTGCCCATTATCAATAATAATAATAATAATAATATTAACAAATTAAAACATTTTATTTTTCTGCATCTGGTGTACACTTATACAGGTTTATTTGGAAAACATTAATAACCTCGCAGCACTTTATTCTTGCGTTTATTATGAGTCGAAAATATTCAAGCAACCATGACTAGTTAAGTTAAGGAGTTATGCGACATCAAAATTTGCCTTTTTTTAAAAATATTTCTGACTAATTTTTTGTAAAAAGTTGGATTATCATTACAGCAACTTATATCGAATATGAAAAATTTATTCCCTTTGATACAAGTCAAATAAAATAATAAAAACCTTCAAATTCCAATTGAAATTTCGGCAGGGTTTTTATTATGTATTTAATTTTTCGTAATCGATAATAGTTACTGTAATCATAGTTCAACGTTTTGTAAAAAATAAGCTAGCTCTGGTACTTCCTGTATATATCTATATCTCCAAGAATCTTTAACCATATAAGCAATTATGTTTTGTGGAATCTGTTCCACCGAGGCCTTTGCCTCATTAGTGTGCAAACTGAAGAAGCATGATCAGCTTTGTGAAGTGTCAGCACCAATTTCACCATTTACAATTCATTTATAGAGTTTCTCTTATTTTTTAAATAGATTTGATTTGACTTACGTGTATCTATTTCCCAGGATGACAACTCGGGAAGGGGCACCAAGAGGAAGGCAGATGACAGGGACAACAAGAATGAGGAGTCTGAAGAAGAGGATGACCAGGCACATGACGAAGTTCGCCTTTGGGAGGACGGATTCAAAGACAGATATTATGAGAGCAAATTTGACGTCTCTTCAGATAATTTGGAATTCAGGTGACAATAATTATCTTGAAGCGCCATCTCCTATCGTAGGTTGGCAGCAATATTGGCAATCATGACTATTCACCGCCATATGGAATTATCAGGATTAGATGGTGTAAAAAATATAGAACTGCAGTAGACGCCCGATTATTTATTATTAATATTAGTTATTATTATCTGACTCTGGATTACGGATTTGACCAGGGCATAAAAATATTGTTTTTTTTTTTTTTAATATTTCCAAATTATACAATTAAACCACGTTAACTCGCAATTCGTAATTTTTAAAACCCACAAGTCCCAAAATGATAATTTCATAGTAGATCAACCCTGGTAATTCGTAATTTGAAATAATTTTTAGCCGCTTGCGTCATAAATAAATACATTTTATGGTTCAGATATTTCAAGTTTTTTTTAAATTTTACAAAATTAAAAAAAAAAACCAATTTTTTTCGCAAGTGAGAACAACAAACATGTCAATATCGGGTACTTTAATAATAGAAATGTCGCGATCACCATAATAAGTATTGCATTTTCGAAATGATTTCTTGAAATATGCAAAAATACACATGTTTTTCACAACTTTTTTCATGATTTTTGGCATTTTTGGCAAATTTTACAATCGTTTTTTTTACCTTGAATTTTTAATTAACGGGGTTTTATCTCATATATTGTATCATCATAATATTGTGTTTATTGTATTTTCTTATTATGTAGCTGTGTGCGATTATGTATATTTTTTTAAATTTTGATGTGTACACAACCTCATAAATGATTCTCTTTTGCCAGCAATAAGCATTTATTAAAAAAATGCAGACTTCAGACGAGTAGTGATACTCCAAAGCCATTATTATCATCAACTCAATATCATTTTGCTCATAATCATTCATTATTAATGAGCCTGGGGCCGCGTCGCATATATCCGACGGAGCGCGACTGTCCCCAGGGGCCGCGTCGGATATATCCGACAGGCACAAAATAAATTATTTATCGACGGCCGCGTATCGAATTTGAAAAACGTAATTTTTTCCCAATAGAGAAATCCTGTTGTGACCTGTCGTTCCATTTTCAATTCAAAAACATCACGGATTATATTTTAAATCAACAATCAAAACAGAAGTTTTTCTGCCGTCAAAATCGTATAGAATTGTCATAGATGGCGCCCCGATCGCGTGTTGTGCAATCGAAATTCAAATATTCCATCGTCAAGGTCACGCGCAATGTGCGCGGGAAATACGATTTATTTTTTTCGATTTTCGATTTATTTGTACACGTACATACAAATATATACGATATGTTTTGCGATATTTGTCAGTTTTTGTTGGTTTATGATTCAATTGAATACTAATAGTGATTTATTAACAAAAATACACGCAATTTTGTTGCGTTTATTTGAAATATGTGTGTGTGTGTGCAAGTGTATCATATTTATGTGTTATGAGTGCGATGTCCCGTCGTGTGCCGTGCCGTGCAACAAAATATATCACACAGATGAAGATTATTATTATTAATAGTAGTGTTGTCTCTAATAAACAAATAAAAAATTATTATTATTTTTCAGAAAATGTTGCGCTGGCAACATTATGGAAATTCAAAAAAAGATTATTTTTTTTACTTAAATGATAAAAAAATCATTGCATTTCGACACTTACGATAAAATAATATGAATGTGTGTGTTTTTTTTTAATTTACGCATGTTTTCATGGTTTTTTCGTAAAAAGAAAAATCACAAAAAATTCAGAAAATTTACGGCCCTTGCCTATATGTTGCTTTGGAATTTTTAGGCCCTCAACAAGTTAAAGTTTATCATATTTTCAGGTATAATGTTGCGCTACAATACGTGCGAGGCTTGTGTTGGGTGCTGCGGTATTATTACCAAGGTTGCGCATCCTGGAAATGGTACTTCCCCTACCACTATGCTCCGTTTGCTTCAGACTTTGTCAACATTGGTGGACTGTCCACTCAATTTGACAATAAAACTAAACCGGTAATTATGCCAACTTTGTAAATAGCGACGACAAGAATACAATAAATCTTGGTGAAAAATATTAATTTACTTCCAAATCATATTGTTGTCAATTCAAATAGAAAATATTATTTGCAGTAATGATGTAGCAATGCAATGTCGAAAAATGCAATTTGTCAATAATGCAATGTAATCTTTTTGAATAATTTAATTCTCAAAACATTCTAAAATATGTAACGCCATTTTAGAATATTTCATACTCAATGTATGTACATTACAGTGAAACCCAAATAAATTGAAATTTAGAAAACGCACGGAATCAAAAATTTTAATTTCATATATGATTAACCTGATAATTCGCAATTTGAAATAATTTTTAGACCCTTATGTATTAAATCAATATTCAGGTATGTAGTTGTAATTTTTTAACAAGTTATTAAAAACTAACAAATCTCCATAGCGTTTTGATTGTGTGAACCCATGTGTGGGGTGTTCTTTATGTATTTCGCGGTATGGAATACCTTTATCTATCGCGGCGTGGAATACCTTTATCTATACATACATATTATGTTGCGATTTCTTGAGGAATCCTGGGTATGCTTTCTTCAGTTGGCTGCCTTGTATGCGCCAATATTTTTAGTTGCACTTTACTCATTATGAATTACTTGGACCCATTCAAAATTGTTTTTTATATTTTTAAATTCCCCTTTAATTCAATTAATTTTTCTAACCTCCGTGTTTGTATTGTTAAAATGTTTTATTTTCTTTTATTATTGAGTTATTTTATTATTTCACCTATTTGCGGACATTTGTATGCCTAATAATTTTGCTTGTGTTGGTTAGGGTTGAAAAAAGAATGAATCAAATGTTAAAATTGAGTGAAGATCGAAGAAGGCTTTCATAAATTCAAAGATAACTCTAAACATTTTCGATTATGGCCATCCAAAGATGACGAATTGGAAAAAATTGATTTATTTTTTTCTCCTAATAAGAACATTAATTGTCTCAATATCATCTGAAATTTGCAACGATATATGTTTTTTTTTAAATTTAATTAGTGCCGTTTTTCATGAGTTTTACAATTGTTTGCAAATTTCGCAATTGTACCGCAATTTCAAAAAATTTTAGGCACCTTGAATTTCTAATTATCTGGGTTCTGCATAATTTTAAAGATTTTTTGGGTCCCTTGAATTTCAAATTAATGAGTTTCTACTATAGGTATACACTTCTTAACGTACCAATTTTATACGTTTTTATTGTTTTTTTTTTAAGCAAATTTATTTACGTTCTATTTCAGATCAAACCGCTGGAACAATTGATGAGCGTGTTCCCAGCTGCAAGTGGAACACTGGTGCCCAAATCCTGGGCCACTTTGATGAGCGACCCCGTAAGTTTCTACAAATCAATTGTATGGTTCCTGATTCTGATTTAACCTGTTATATTTATTTACTTTTCGGAATAAACTTATAATGAGACCATTGGTAATGAAAATTGCCTACATTTGTACAGGAAATCTCCTCAATTATCTATTCAATGAAATACTCCTGGAGTTGCTACGGAAACACCAAAAAATCAGAACCCGAACATCTGTTAAAAAGAACTACATCTTTGTACAACATAACAATTTTTTTCTTCAGCTCGAGCTGAATTATAAATAGAAAATATAAAATATTATGCATGTAGGAATAAACATATTTAAAAAAATTTTTTTTTTGTAGAATTCTCCCATTATTGATTTCTATCCTGAAGACTTCAAGATCGACTTGAACGGAAAGAAGTACGCTTGGCAGGGTGTCGCACTTCTGCCGTTTGTTGAAGAAAAGAGACTGTTTAAAGCACTGGCCTCTTTTGACGAGTATCTGACACAAGCAGAAAGTACGTTCCATTTCATTTATTTAATTTAACACTTAATCCAATTTTATACATATATTTTTTTAACATTTCATTATCTCTTATTGCTTTTTAGGGATGCGCAACTCTCACGGAAATGATAGATTATATGTTGGAGTTGGCAATCCTTCATACGCTCGCATCAAGAATTTGTACATAGAAGTTTGCAGAACCAATAACAAGATCAAGGATGTGGAAGTCACGTATGCTTGCGAGGGCGTTAGAGGAACCATGATGGTGGCAGACGACTGCGTTGTTGAAGGAGGGTGAGATATTACATCTTAATAAGTTTATATCATCTCTCGGTTCATCACATATTATTTTAAGTTTCTCAAGTCCCTTAAAGCCACAATTGATAACACCTTTGCTGATGAAGGAATAAGGAAGTTAATACTTAACTTACAAATGGGATTTTTTATGAAACTATATTCTTCATAAGAACTGCTACATGTAGTACTTCTATCGAAAAATCGGAGAAAAATGACACACAATGAGAATATCACAATTACATATTTTTATTTATTTATTGAAATTAACAGACATAGTCCAATAAAATATAATACATAACATGAACAATATAAAATACATCAGAATAAAAGTTATAGCAATTTAATACAAAGCAAGGACAAATGAAAAGTACTAACAAGATGGAGACAAGATCTGGACTATCCAGATTGTTTAAATCTGGACAGACTTAGACCGAAGAAGTCCAGATCCTGTCTTGAGTTTATAAGATGACCGTGACATGGAAGCATGGAATCCATAGTTAGTTCTATGATGGCTACGGAACAACAGTTCATTATTTCCGAGTCTACGGGAAGGGATATTGAATTTTATTTGGCCCAGTAAAGAAGGCACATCAGTGTGGCCGTTTAATATTTTGAATATGGTGATTAAGTCAGTGTTTTCTCTGCATTTTTGGAGGTTGTAAATTTTTAACATTGACTCAATTCCACTGTACGAGTAGTCTCCTCTATCCAAGCCCATAATCCATGCAACTTTTTTTAAGAAATGATGTTGACTTATTTGGTTTATACAGAAGGGAGACCAAATCACAGAGGCATATTCTAAGATAGGACGGACAAGTGAATAGTAAAGATTTTTGATAGTGTAAATATTTGTGAAATCAGCAGACATTCTGTTGACAAAGCCTAGTTTCAATTTACATTATTGAATATTTCAAATTGAGTTTATTTTTATCTCTTACGTTAGACAGCTGAACTCACCGATCCCCGGTCTGCCGTACATTACGGAGAACAATGTGCTGTGCGTGCGGTATCGCGATGAGACCTATCCCGAGGACTTTATCTTCCCCGCCTGCAGGCTGAAGGGGGCCAAGGAGCCGTCGAGGGTGCTGAAGCCAGGAGACCTTTCCCACCAAGAGAACAGAAACTACAAGCCTAGTATTGGTTAGTTTCAAATTTTGAATTAGATTATTATATTTTTTGCATTGATTTAGCAATTAAATGCAATATGATTTTGTGGTGACATTATTAATAAATATAACTGGTTGGATGCCGGCCATACGTAACGCGGAATTTACCCTGTCTGTGCAATTTCGCTCACGATTGCTGTTTTATAAACACTTTTTTGTGATGGTTATATTCATGTAAAAATCGACAATAATTGCTAAGAAATTACAGATTCTGGTTTCTCAATATACAGACTTCAATAATTACTTATATTTCAATAATTACTTGTACGCACATGTTTATCGAATAAAACCATGGAAGCAATAACACTAAAGATATTGTATTTCAATATTTTCGTTCGAAATATATCAAAGAATCTAAAAATATTTAATTTTAACACTTTTTTATTTAAAAATAACACTTTTTTTAACAGATAAATAACACAATTATTGTGCGGTTCGAAAACGACATTTGGAGTGATTTTTTGTCCGATTTACGTGGCAAATTAGGTTACTTGACAAATAGAACTCGTTCATTCATTCAAAAACTTGAGATATAACCAATGATAAACATGAAAAACTCATAAACGCAGGTAAAATAGGCCGAATTCGTATACGTGTCTAGGGAGCGCAGATCCGCGCTCTGGCACCTGACTGGATTAACAATAATAAGATAGGAAATAATGGAAGGCTATCTATCATAGAAAATATTTAATAGGTTTGATGAATTAATTTTGTTATCCGTACTATGTTTTGTAAAGTTTTTTTTTTAGTAAAATTGGTATGGAAATGTTGCCTTTGAAATAAGTCATTGTAGCAAGTGTAGGATATTTGGGGCAGTTAAGGTGTATTTGTTCTGGTATATATGGAGAATCATGTCCCTAATATTCATTCATCTTTGAAATATAAATGTTACAGTGAATCTGATTTTCTAGTGAGTCCATCATTCACTGGCATTTTAGAGAAAGTATATTCAAGGTCATTCTTATCATATTCAAAGAGTTTTTCACCAATAGAAATGAATACAATATTTTAACTTGCACTTACTAGTGAATTTATTGGTTTCCGAACTGTCAAAAATTAAATTTGACAAGTCTGAAATCCGTTTCCGTAAAAATCTATGCTTTTAAACGAACTTTTATTTATCCAAATTGAAACAACCGGGCCTTGAATAACAATTTAATAAGTCATTGCGTGAACAAGGTTCTTACTGCATTATTAATTTCTTCTGTGTAAATCAACATTATGTAGGTAACGGATATTATTAAAATAGTCATTTTGAAGTGTTGAAAGTTTCGTCTGCACCAATTCTTCATTATATGATTTTATAACAAGATTCTAATGGGACATGGACCTTGTTTTTCAAAATTTATTTTGCGTTTTGTGTCTCATTCTACACTAGTCTAGTCCAAAGTCATCACAAAGCGACAGTATTTCTAATTTTTATCCTTTGAGCGATAGCATATTCTCTATTCTGTGGCGATAGTTCTGTTTCTCGAACTGTCACACTTCTGGACTGGTCTTTGATATTCAATGATTAGTTTAGGTAGGTAACTAAAACGTAATATATTTTTAAAATTTTAATCGCGAACACTTACGAAATTCTGATCATCTTATAATTCAAAAGACAGTCGATTAAACTCATAAAAATGATACGGTGCGAGCAAGCTTCACGTCTGTCACCGACGTCGAGCCGAGTAAGTTTGCGAACTTAAAAACCGCGCACTTTATGTTGTACGTCTACCACCCGTGCTTACACGTGCGCAAACAAGAAACGCAAACGACATTAGACACATTTTGATAAAAAGATAGAAAATTGGAAATGCGGAAGAATCTGAATGAATTCAAACGTAAATGATGACTTAGAATCTCTTTGATTTTTGTATTTTTCGCATCGAGTGTTTGTTACTTGACGCACTTTTAAAGGTTCATTTAAAATTAATAATACCGGGTGTATGTTTATTTATGTTTCTATATTTGTAAGAAATAAACTTTTGTTGTATTGTTATAAAAAAAACATATTTAATAAACTTAATTGACAAAATACATATTCATTAATAAAAATTTTCCCTTAACCCCCCAATATTTACATGGTGACATAACCTCGTTTTGTTCCGGCAGTCGTCAGATATCATAAAAAACCCGAGTGCGCGATCTTTCAGCCGACACCTTACTTCGCGATTCGTATTCGTTTTGCGGTGCCGCTGTCCTATTTTAATTTAGGAGTTAAAATAGGACCGCAAAATGAATAAAAATCGTCTAGTGTAGTGCCGCCTTTATACTTTCTACGCTTTAAGAATTACGTGTACAAATTGATGGTTTCACCGATATATTGTCTATGCTTTGAGTAACGTATTTTCACGGATTATGTGTAGTGAATCTGAGAATTCGTTGATTTAGATGTTTTCACTGCCCCCACTCTGCCCGACCGGGAAAAGTACATTTTTACTAGTGAAAGTATAGTCTCACTAAAAATGCAAATTCGCTGTAACATATACATAATATATAGAGCTTTAAGAGAGTTGAGGTTATTATTATAGTCATTGGACATATCTAACCGGTCAGGTGCCGGAGCGCAAATCTGCGTGAAAATTTTTGTACACTCTATGTGCCGAAGCGCGGATCTGCACTTCCTAGACACGTCTGTGAATTCGGCCTATTTTACCTGCATTTATGGGTTTTTAAAGCTTATTATTGGTTTTATCTCAAGTTTTTGAATGGATGAACGAGTTCTATTCGTCAAGTAATCTCATTTGCCGTGCAAAACAGACAATAAATCATTCCAAATGTCGTCTTCGAACCTCGCATTAATTGTGTTATTTATCTGTTAAAAAAAATGTTTTTCTTTTTTAAATAAAAAAGTGTTAAAATTAAGTATTTTTATATTCTTTGATATATTTAGAATGAAAATATTGAAATACAATAGCTTTAGTGTTATTGCTTCCATGATTTTATTCGATAAACATGTGTGTATATTTCTGACAATAAATTTCGTTACTTATTTTCATAATTAACGAATAAGTCATTATTGTACAAGTAATTATTGAAGTATGTATATTGAGAAACCAGAAACTGTAACTTCTTAGAGATTATTATTGATTTTTACATGAACAAAACCATCACAAAAGTGTCTAAGAAAACAGCAATCGTGCGCGAAATTGCGAGACTTCTATAATTTATCTTAATTTAGTAGAATCTTGTTCACGTTGTATAAGAAATGTAATTAAAAATATTATAGAACATTTTCAAACCGTTATACTTCATTAAAACGTAAAATTTTACTGGGGTCACTTTGTACCCCGCTCTGGCCCCAGATTCTATTTTTGATCTTCCAGTACCCGAAGATTAATATAATAATTGACACATATGTTCACTTATTCACATATCAACTATTTTTTTAAATAATTAATATAAGTAAAAAATGTGAAATATTCACAATTCTCCGACTCGAAATCGAAAAAAGACTACATGTACACATTTTAGTTTCATAGCAACGGAATGCGCGTTTTAATTTTAGTATCGTATGGGAAAAGTTTAAGTAAAAAACACTGCAGCTCAGCGGAGTAGTCGTTTATGAATGTAATCATTTTGTTTAAATAATGTAAAAAGTATTTACCCTTCACTATCTAGAACCTCCCGCAGAGAGGCACGTGTGATCATGTGATCATCACACTTGAACCAGCATCCTTGCATCTGTCTTACGTAGGCCGTATAATGTCCCGCATCTAGAGACCCGAGATGATTCACCACAGCAAACAACGAATACCGGTTATCAGAAAATACTGACGAATCGCCGCCTTGGACACCGGAAGCTTCTGCATTGTTATTGTTGTTGTGGTGGCGGGTCCTCACATCACCCGACTGTTGTCTCCTGTGACTTGACATGAAGGGAGTCATGTCGAGCTCGGCCGGGAAAGAAATAAATGTCGATATCTTCCTGTCAATTTGACTGGAATGCTCAAAGCGTTTCAAGTGAAAGCTGGCCACAATTGGTAATGTTTCCAGGGTTAGTTGTTTCGTAGACTCCTGGTAGGCTCTGCAATTGGAACATTTGATTTTGGCGCCGGAACCAAGATGTTCGGCACGAGTGAAGCGCTCTAGGCAGCCCTGAAGTGAGCCAGGTCCGCCGACGTCCAAAGATATGTCCCAGAACGGGTCTATAGTCGTCGAAACTCCGCTGCACGACTGGCAGACCACGTCGCTCTGCAAGCCTCCTGTAAATATTTGGTCGATGATGCAATCACATCGTCCATTGGGTTCTTTTTTCTGTGCTGGTTCATCCAATCCATTACGACAGTGTCTGAAAAGTTCAATTCTTTTTAATAATAAACAAAAAAATATAATTAAAAAAACAAGATGACAAAAAAAATCCCCAGACATCAAAAGCATGTTAAATAAACCATTCAGATCACTTTCAATTAGAGCTCAACCAAATATAATTTTTTCTACATAATGTTTGGAAATTACCTATGCAATACATCCAATGTGGCAATAAAGAATTCGTGAGCATCTTGTTGCTCATACCCTGCGAGATGACGAGCGTGAGTCCAGATCAGGTGAAGCAGGCGGTGAAGAATCAGTGGTGTTTTCGATCCTGAGTAAAATTCCTGCGAAGTTTAAAATTGCTGATTAGAGCAAATTATAATACATAATAAAAAATAAAAAAAAGTAACCCATAAAAACCAAGTTTTTACAATACTCCCTCTTTCTCATTTTCGGGTTTCGTGTCTACCAAATGCGTCGGAATCTCCATACAACTTGTATGAAAAAACCATTAAAAATTTGAAAAATCCAAAATTATACTATAATTTATTTTTTTTAACGAAAATTTGATAGATCTTTTTGATCGTCGCCACGAGTCTGCTTGCAAAGTTTCAGCTCGATTGGATCACGGGAAAAGGGTTAAAAATCGATCCAAAGTTTTTTCGTCAAGGAAACGAGTAAGCAGTTAAAAGTTAAAAGAGTGCCACGAGTTAAAAGAAAGGAAATAAGAATAGCGATATTTTTTAAAACATTAAAAAATTTACTGTTTTATACGATATCAATGTTAATTGTCTACTTCATTGTTTGAAACTACATAAAATTTTATGGTCATACATCATAAAAAAAATATTAACTGATAAAATTATATATTTATATTTTTACACGTTGAGCAGTAAAAATAATAATATGTGGTGTACATATTAAGTGAGGGATCTATGTATAAGCAAAGCTATATCCCACTGAGTTGTTTCTGAGATGAATACAAAAAACCTGTCATATACTCGAGGAAATTTCTCTGGAATCTACGAAATCAACAAATAAGTTTTTAAAAATAATTTCCACCTCACTTTTCCTTTTATTTATACATATGTATAAATAAGTATTTTGCTTTATGGAAATTGCAGTGCTTTACATAATTTAGCACGAAGCGGCCATTTTGTTAACACCCCTTGGGGGTTGATTGGTTGAAATGGATATTACTGTCTTTGCTTTTAATTAACCATTAGAGTGCTGAGAGGCGTGAAGGCACTCTTTGTTGTTTGAGCCAAAAGCGTGGCGAGCGCCATCGCGCCTTACATGTGATCATGCAAACATTGACACATGTCAAACGGTTGGCGGTTGATGGTAGAGTGTTTATCCGTAGAAAATGCGAAGTTACCGTCTACATATGATCTTTTTATTTTAATTTCTGTTATTTGTGCAAAAACATCATTTATTTATTCTATTTTTTTTTAGCCCATAAAATTTACGATGTATTTCGAAGAAATAGACGATTTCAGTGATGAAAACGATTATATGAACCTTTATAGCGGCCTAACTTGGGATGCTTAAATTGTAATAAGGGCGTTCACGGTATAAGCATAGGGAAACATAAATGTTAGTAATTTTACATGAGAATTTGTTGAATAAAATATTTTCTCCTTATGCAAGTTTTTTTCTTATCTCTCTATAAGTATGATGCAATAAATAAAATAAATGGTGATAATTTTTTTATTGAAATAATCATTAATTCTCTATTCAAAATTTGTTTTCATTGAAATAATAATAACATTTTTTATGTTTTTTTATTATATTTTTTTTAATTTTTGAAATTGTTGAAAGTTTTTTATTGAAATAATTATGTTTTTTTTTTTAATTTTTGTAATAGTTGAAAGTTTCTTTTTACATAATTATAAAATCTCTATTTAAAGTCAGTTTTTACTTGTAAGAAAAATTTATGGTTAGTTGTGATGTTGTTTATTCATTTATTTGCAAAAATATCTTATAAATTTTTATTAATATTAATTAATAAATTAAAAATGTATTAGTGTGTGCGAAATTGTTCTTAAAATATGTTAAAAATTATGAAAGATATTAAATATTTAAAAAACCAACTCTTTTCATCGTTTTTTGTTCAGCAAATTTGAATAGTAATCCTACTAGAAATTAAATTTGAGAAAGAATGCTTAAAACGCAGTTGAATATAAAAATTGAATTAACCATTGAGTAAAAGCGTATTTAAAAAATATATATGTTACAGTGAATTTTTATTTCTAGTGTGTCTATATTTTCACTAGTAGAAATATATTTTACCCGGCCGGGCAGTGAAAACATATCAATCGATGAATTTATAGATGCAGTATCTGTATCACTATGCACTACGCAGAAACTATATTTTATCCACGAATGCGAGCATTTCTCAAAGCTTAGGTTGGGTTAATAATATTCGGTATATAATGTTGATATGCACAGAAGAAATGAATAATGTGGTAAGAACCTTTTCACGCAATAACTTAAATCTTAAATTTTTATTCCAAGAGGTCAATCTCAATCCGGAAATAGACATCTGTCATGATCTGTCAAATTTAATTTTAATGACAGTTCGGAAACCAAAATAATTTAACTAGTGAGATATCAGTTAAAATATTTTTCACTACTTTTCATTAATTTCTATTGGTGAAAATCTGCTTAGATATGATACGAATGACCTTTAATATAATTTCACTAAAATGCCAGTGAAAATATAGACTCAGTAGAAATACAGATTCACTATAACATATATATTGCATGCATATTCATCATCAACATCCTGGTTTTCTCTCGTGCCGAACTCGGTCCACGATGAACATACCTGGAATAACTTTGAAACCTCGCAGACCAAACACTTGCCCGGCCCGCCAGATGGAATCTTACACTTGTGCTTCTCACCAAGAAAATAGTCCCTCAGGAGGGGAGTATGAATCAAAGCCTGAAAATAAATAATTACTTGAAACAAATGCACGGTAATCAGAAAGAGTAAGTAACCTTCTAAAAGATAGCGAGCGCCACGGCGAGACAAAGTGCTACCAGCTGCTAGTTTGTCTATTCATCACTAGTGCGTAAATCAATAAAAATTATGAAAATTGACTCATTATTTAATCGAGAGAAAAAATCTTTCGCTTATCAATAAATGCAAAGGTAATTGAAGAATAATTTTCCAAAGAGGCCTAAGTAAAAATGCTATTGTAAACATAATTTTAAGCAGCACAACCAACAAGAAAAAAATTCACAAACTGTCACTAAATTCGATACCATGAAGCTTTAAAATTTGACATTTTTCCTCAAAATGCCCTTAGTCAATGCGAAGAAACTGCTAACATATTGCAATTTAACTCCTTCGGCGAAACAATTCTGTGATAAAGTCCTTAGTAATAATACTATAGCATTAGTTATAGATTGCATTTCATTGCACTTAGATGTCATATTATAATTAATTGTACATTATCTGTACATACCGATAAATACTCAATTGTAGCCTTACACAGTGGAAGTTGGAGGAAAAAAAAACAATTAATTTCTAAATGACCATGTAGTAAGCATTTTAATGATGGCTCATTACCAAATTGTATCTAATTGATCTACATGAATGATTACATGAATCAAGTCTAAAATTGCTCTAACATGTAGTATAAAAAAAATCACAAGATCTTATAAACAGACAAAGCAAAAAAACTGTATATCTCTGAATGAACTTTGACTTAGGTCATTTCGAAAATCACTCTTAAATTATTCTCTAACATTCAAAATTAAAGGGGAGAAAGAAAAGTATGTCTTGTTTTACTTTAAACATTACATTTATAATTCCCCCTGATTCGATTCAAGAACTGGCTAAATTGAATAATACAGCGGGTAACTAAAATTTTTTCAAGGGCAAGTATTCCCGGTATATATATGTAGTTGAGTGCCCTGATATCAAAATGTATGATGAAAATTTCAAAACTATAAAGTGTACTAATTTTTTTAATACTTGCGACCTAATCAATCTGATTTCATTTTCGAAATCAGGGCTATACTATACCAGGGATACTTACTCCTGAAAAAATCAGAGTCACCCACCATATTCTTCAATTATGCCCTAAAAACTAACTTAAGATGCATAAAATGTACATTATACAATACAAGCAAATATTATTTATGAAAGGGTGGCAATTATTATTCTTTAAATTAACATTTTTTTCTAGAAAATTTATAAATAACAGTTCAAACTCTATTTAATTCTCATTTATAAAAATAAAAATCGAAAAATTATTATTACGTAAAACCAAGTTCATTTGAAATTCGAAAAGGAACAAAAAAATGTGAGAAAAATTATTCAAACTTCAAAAACAATTCTGTTTTAAATTTAGAATGTGATTGAGTTCATTCCTTAAAAAGGGCAAGCTCTTTTATGACTTCATACCTTTGTCATGATGTCATATACTTCGCTTAAAATATTATCAAGGATTTTTCCTTTGATATTTATAGAAATTATTTTTCATTAAAAAAGTTTTGTAAAAACACAAAACTTTTTTAATGAAACATAATTTCTATAAATAGTCAAAAGGATATATTTAAATAACTGAACTGTATTTTAAGATTATTGTGCCCAAAGTCATATAAATAGAAACAAATGAATTTTTGCATTCAACATTTCAATATTATTGATTAATTCATTAATAGAATATTCATCTCACTGACTTTAAGGATAACTGACACTGTCAAAATTATATAAAATGTACGTAAATAATATTACAATTCCATTTCAGGTCAATTTTAAAAGTTGACATTGTTCACGGTTTTCAGTCAAGATAATTCCTTTTGAAGATACATGATACCGTAAAATTTTTTTACATGTAGGCAGTGAATTTATAGCCTCAAGATAGGTCGAATATCATACAGTTTCAGTAGGGAAATATCCGGTTCAATAAAATTGTGATACAGATAGAACAAACAACCTACAATTAATTAATTTAAGATAGCAAACAAAGCATAGCTATGATGTGATAAGCGATAATCGAAATTAATAACGATATAACAACGCAAGAATTTTACTGTTTTTTTCATAAGATAAAGATTATTTGATGTAGCTTTAATTATTTATTTATTCATAGCGGGTTTATTGCTTGTTGGCAATTTCTTCCAACCAATCACACGATTTAGTGGAACAACTGAAATAGAATCATAGTACACAATGTCACAATGACAAAACTAGCTCTATGATAATCAGACAACTAGAAGATGGATGGGGACAAGGAAAGACTAAGGTTTTAGATTAAGTTGCTTTTGTCTGCTTTTGAAGATATTTACGATCTGTGATATGAAGTCCGTGCATAATTGATACCACAGCCTAGACGACAGCACTACGGGTACAAAGCTGAAGAATTCAGTATTATGAATGGGGATAAATAGTGAAGTACTGTTAGCTGAACGGAGTGGAAGGTCAGGATTAGAAAGTTGAATTTAGATTTCAGGGTACTGAGGTGAGTGAAGATTGAAAAGGACAGTATAAAGTAGAGATGAAACATAAATGTTGGCAGTATGCACAAAGGTGGCTCCACACAGGCAAGCACGCATTTATAACACTTGAAAATTATTTTGGATAAAGTTTTACAAATAGCAAGATTATCCATGTAAGGGCCGGTTGTTTCAAATTTGATTAAAGTAAGCGTTCTTTTAAAACATAGATTTTTACGATTCTTTTTTTACGATACAAGATACGAGTACGTAAGATACGAGAAAACGTTCTCCACCAATCAGACGATTGGTGGAGAACGTTTTCCCGTTTTCGTAAAAATCTATGCTTTAATCGACCGCTTACTTTGATGGAACTTGAAACAACCAGGCCTAAGGATGTGTTTAATTTGGAATACAACATTTTTTAATCAACAGTGCTTGAATTAATGCGGGATTTGCTATATTAATAGCAAAAATTTAATTTATTTGTTTTAATCTCTTCCTATATTACTCTTGCTGGAATTTTAGTCAAAATTTTTTGAACAAAAATTTTTCAAAATAATATTTAGAGAATTAATATTTTCCACATTAAGAAAGCAAATACCTGGACAATGCAGTTCATAAAACACGTTGATCCGAGATTCTGGAGTCCCCTGAGACCAATTGTTGTTATGGGGCTGATAACCCTGCGTTTTCTTAACCGCCTGAGCGCTGCAACTTCGTGTTGGTTCGGAATCCACGGCATGTAAGGGGCGCTCATACCCAGCGCTCTAATTGCACATACACTATTCATTAAATGGTTGATGAAATAACAATTGACACAACTTAAAAACTTTATGGTAAAGAAAAAATGTTGAGAAAAAATCTCCGTCTTGTCATTTTTAATGTCTACAACTGCTCTAATTAGAGAAGTTCAAAACGAAATAATATATAACAAACACCATATTAATTTCATTTAACTAACATTTCCATACTAAGCTTTAAGATTTATAAAAATACATTGATAAAATTATCCATAAAATCTATGATATTGTATTTTTTATATTTAAAGCATTAACTTTGTGGTAAATAATTATTAATTTTAATTAACTAAAAACTTTGTATAAATCACTTGGAGGAACTTTACGTCTATCGGTTTCATTAACATCTTCGTACCTTTGCCAGGACAGATAGATGAATAAAAAAATTTCAGATACATGACTAAAAGTTTGCCAAGTAATATTAAAGCCGCGTTTTATACTGACAATAGCTTAGGTAAAATCATAACAGACTCCAAAGACAACGTCGACCAGCGATATCATTCTGGTTTATATATACTTCATTGTAATAACTGTTCGGCATTTTATATGCATATGTATGTTAAACGACACGTAATTTTAATGTTAGAATAAATAATCAATTAAGAAGTCTCAATAATAATAACTTATCGAAAGTCGCCAACCATCTTTTGGAGACAGGCCACACATTAAAAAAAGGTATTCTTCATATAAATAATAGAAGCCTTAGATCGGATAATTTAGAAATATTAGATACCAATAAATGCCTGAAAACTTAAGCCAATATAATTAATAACCGGTTAAATTTTATGAATAACCCATTATTTGATATATTCCCCATTTCAGTGTCTACTTGTCAATCTCCCGTATCCCTACCACTACTGTAGCCACGCCCTTTCAAAAATTAACTTGTTTACCAAAACGAGTAATGGATAATTAATAGAGATGAAACGGATAGTGATTTGGCCGGATACCGAATATCCGGCGAGTCTCTTCGCTGGATAGCCGGCTGCTATTTGCTGTGCTCACTTGTTATATTGTTATAATTTTGTATATTACCAGACATTAAAAAAAATATGCAGTGAAACAAAGATAGCCTATTTGGCAATATCTTGATATCACAGTGATAATAACAAATATGCCGTTTGTTTATTGTGCCGAGTGCAAATTTCTCCAGGTGGCGAAGGGAAAAAATCAGGTTCATCATCCATTACCCATACTTTCTGTTACATATGAGGTGTACAAAAACAAAGGCAATAATATTCAAAATAAAAAATGTCTTGAATGCAGTGACCGAGGTATTTGGAATGAACTGAATTCGAGATTTTATAGGAAATATAGATCTATCCCTTCCAAAATCACTTTTCCAAATCACCATTCAAAACAAAGATAGTTATATCCACTTCAACTAATCAACCCCCAAAGATTTATCACGCGACAAAAAGGCCGCTTCATATTAAAGTGAGATTTGATTACGATTTTTAGAATGAAACATCATAGCAAAGATTATATAATTAACAAAAGCAGTAATGTGCACTATTTGGTAGCAACACAGCAATATCCACATTTAAAATATTTACTTATACACAAATATAAGAAGAAAATTGAAGTGGCAATTGTTTTAAACTTATTTACAATCGGAGGCACGTTTCAGAGAACAGTTGTTTTGTATTTATCTCAGAAACGCCTTAATGGAATATTGTTGCCTTTGCTTTTACACTCCTCATATATGCTAGGCCCGTTATTTTTTGTTTTGAATTGATTTAATTATTTGGTGAAAAAATATGGCTTAAACTAGGCTACCGGGTTTTGATGTAAAAAACCTTTATATCAACCACCTACATATCGAGAGTATATATAATATATACTGGATAGAAGGCACTAAGGCTGGACATTCACTGCAAATGCATTTTTCTGCATTGTTTTCGCAAATGTTGGTTTTTATTATTCATTTATATGCTAGACAAATTTTTTTTCGAACGATAACTTATATAGAGCCTTTGTTCTCGTATAAAAGTAATAAACTGGACAATATTTTACTATTATGAAGAAAATGTAAGCAATATTCGACAGCCCGCAGCTGAAAAATCCGTTTTTAGTGTCTTAGAAATGATAAACAAATGATCAATAGAAATGATCAAACGATCAATCAACCAATTCTTACGAGTGGAAAGCTGACATTATAATGATAAATCTATACTAAAGTAATAAAGAAATGTTCAATATTAATGAAGTTATAAATTTTTCTTTGTCCGACTATATGAATACAATTTTAAGTTAAGTTGAAGTATATTGCTCTCAAAATTCCGTAAAAAATCAATGTAGATTTTCTCATTAGCGACATCTGTGGGGATTTAGGGGAATGAAAATGGCTTTGTACAGGCCGCATGGAAAGGCGCTTACAACTCATATGTGAAAGCTTTCCACGCAATTTGAACATATATACAACTTCCAAAAAAATGAATAAGCATGGTACATTCTATCATGGGTGGAAATAGCGAATGTTACAATTGTGTAAAGTGATCACTTAAGCCAACCATAAAGATAGGTCATAAGTCTTATGTACACCCAAATGACTTCTATACCTACTTTCCCATAATAAATACAGTCTCGTCTCTGTGAGATATCTATAATATACATTAACTATTTTCTGAAGCCAAACAGAAAAACAAAAGAAATTGCTTATCCCCTCGAAATGCACAAAAAATAGTGTTCATCTGCCCTAATTTGCCATTGGTTAAATTTGAATACTAACCAATTTGTTGATTAAATAAATAATAAATAAAAATTCCATGTTTGTGTAGTTTTTATTTGCCTGCAAATGTCTTCCTTTATCGATTCTTGACGATACTTTTGTAGGATACGAAATTTTCGCAATTGAGGTACTATCCGGTATCCACTGGATATTAAGGTACTATACGATATGCGGCCGGATATTAAAAATAGCCCGGATAGTTACCGGATATCCGTTTCATCTCTAATAATTAGTATGCGTCTGTCCTGACGAAGATACAGTGGTATCGAAACCGGTAGACTTGAAATTACTTCAAGTGATTTATACAAAGTATTTAGTTAATTAAAATCTATGATATTGATCTTAATTCTACCAGATAAAATAAACATAAGTTTGTTAGAAATTTGAATATTTCCAAAATGGCAGCAATCAAAAAATATCAAACAGATTTCTATTATGAAGCATAAAATAGAAACATTTTTGACATGAGAACTAATTATAGAACAGCAACAGGTGGCTAGGTCCCAGAATGTTCGAGATACTTCCAGTTTGGTAAAGATTACAAAATTTGAATTCATTCTGGTTAGATTCCGGTCTGCCCAATTTAATATGATTGATTTTTATGTTTTCAATTTCTTTTCCAATTACTTATTATTTTACCTATTATAATGGATATTTTTTTTCATTTTTTATTTTTATATTTATAAAAAAATTGTAAGTACTTAATAATATTATCCATAAACAAAAAAATTTAATAAAATTTTATTTTTTTAAATTTTTGCCAATCTTTTATAAAATGATCACTTTTTCAGCAACACTTTCTTGTGGAAGCTCTCAGCAATATTTATCAATCACAAACACAACTTATAAAGAAAGAAAACTTCCTAAATATTGTTTGTATCTGTTTCATTTTTGTCGGTAGGCAAGAACCTTTCATTTTTGCTAAAGCCAATAATTTTAATCAATTTATATCACTCTCAAAGTAAAAAAAAAAGAAATATACACTCATTATAAAAATTATCTCATTATATAAGAAATTCCACTATATTTGAAAAAGTGATGTAGGTACATAATTGAAAATAAATTACCTATAGTTTGTAAGTAAAGTAAAAATATATATATAGTGTAACCGGGATTAGTTTTGGTATGATCATCTCATTTTGATATCGTCTGTCTTTTATTATGGAGCCATAGTGATAGATAGTGCAAATGAGAGAAATGTATTTTTTCTCAAAGTCATCCAATAGCTCTCACCGGTTACACTACAGAATTGCGTATAAATTTGTTACAATCATATTTATTATGTAATAATTGCACAAGTCTATCAAGCAAAATGTTTTTTTTAGCAAAATCAAATATTTTTAAAACTTTATAAATTCTTAGATTTTTATAACAATTTCGTTAATTTGGGTATGTTTTCTGGGCATTGTGTATTTTGATTTCATTGCAAAAAAGATCGATACATGCATTTAAAAAAAAATGACATGATTAATCAATTAACAAAAATAATATTTTTTATGCAAAGGGTATTTTCATTTTTCTGTGCATGAAATCTTTTCCAATCCTGATTTAAAAAATATAAAAATCCTGCCTGCACATCCCTTTAATGTCAAAACTAAAAGTGCAATCACTTACTTTGTTTCCTTCACTTTATTGGTGTTTCCTATTTCAGTCAATTCTCTATCATAAATATAATCCTGGCATTGTGCGCAATACACATTTCCGTGAGAGAGATCAACGTATAAAAAATGTTTCTTCTGCTTGGAATGTTCCTGGATGTGCCCCGCGTAACAGCCAAAGAAAATACAGTGCAGACAGGAGTGCAGTCGTGGACCCGGCGAATTGCATATAAAGCACAGGCATGATGTGGCCTGCAAGGGAATTATTTATTTTAAATTAAAAACATCCTAAATAAAAGAAAATACATCGCACGAAAATATGTGTCAGGGACTTTTCGCTATTGACGCACATCAAAACATTAGCATCAGCTGTTTTCCAGGCCCGCTTGCATGCGCCCCGAAATATTCCGTTCTTATGCGTTGCACAAAAAATGCATCCCACCCCATTCGTTAATAACAGCTGGTAGTACAATATATTTGTCAAATAAGGTAAAAAACGAGGCACAATAATACAAAAAAAAAACATTTTTACCTTATAACTTCTAGCTTCGTAAGACGTACACGCTACGAAAAAGGCATGCACAATTTTATAAGGCTGAGTGCCTTTGGCGGCTTTAAAGTTGTTTAAATGTATACACCCACTGTCGTTCATCTTCGCCGCCGTTCAGACAAATCACAACTACAAACTGAATGAGCCGCCAGGTCGAGGGCAGAATCTGACAGAAAATTCGATAAACGCCAGGAACTGCACGCCGGCTCCCGTCTTTGCACGAAACAAAGGCGATTTTCAATATTATGTTTGTTATGTTGGCACAGCAAATGGGGAAAATCAGCTGATTTTATGAGCGATATCCGGAAATGTAACCGACAGACGTTCCTCTGTGCGTCTTCTTTTATTTACAATTTGACAAACATTCAGTGACGTTTACAAATTCAAGTACTGCCACGATGGCGGAGGAATCTGTTGTAGCGAATAAAAAGCCTCTTATAATGGGAAACGATTCCTCTGGAAATGATAAAGACACGGTAAGATTGCTAATTTACATATTTTTCTCATATATTTATTTAACTACATTCTTATACGCTGTTACGGTTAATGTTTATTTTAACCCTTGTAAATTTTCCGCAGGAGCGCCGGCCGCTCGGAGAAATCGAATTTCAAGTATCACAGGTGATAGAACGATTAGAAGCCGGGGCGGGCTTAGGCGAGAGGTCTCCGGTAGCTTTGCGGAAACAAAGCACCGGGTTTTTGGGGCCAGAAGAAACGCCCTTGGAAGACATCATCAAAACAATCGAAGACTTGGTGTTCAGGAGTGATCCAAATGATGACGATGGTTCATGGCCTCTTCCGACCCTCAACCACATAGCTAAAATATCCGTGATGTCACATAGCATCGCTGCTTATGCCGGAAGCTTGGAAAGAAGCCATCTTCAGAAATTGAGTGCTCGCATCAACACAGATACAACACGATGGCTCAGCCATTTGTTCAGGTCAGCCAGAACTTTCGTTGATATTAAAAATTTAAAGAATAGCTGATTGGTTAAAATCATTTGTATTGTATAATATATTAAGCAAGACATTAACATCTATTGTGCCGCTCCATAACAATTAGCAAGCTTTGTTTTTTAAAAATATTGTAATATATTTTGGCCTTTGAAAAACATTGAAACAAAAGTATACAAGCCAAGTTTTGCTAGCCAAATTAAAACCAAAAAAATAATAGTTCTTCCCGATGATTATATTTAGCATATTATGGAGAAAATGAAAAATTATATCTTGCATTATTACTTTTCAATTAATTATTTTCACACTTATCTCATTTGTTTTGGGGACGAAACGTTCCCTTAATAATTTTTCTTCCAATTGATATTTTTGTTTTAACCGATGACATTAAAATCTTGTTTTCTACTCAGGTTTGTAGATTGCAATGCTTGTTACCATCACGATCAATTGGAGGGATTGGTGAAGGTGACCAGATTAATGCTTCATTACAAATATCCTCGATATTTAGAAGAAGGAGGTAAGAATCATTAAACAAATCAATAGTTAAAATCCAATCCGTTTCTTATATTTTTTTCATGTCTGAAGACGAATCTTCCAAAGGAATTTATTGAAAGAATTTGATAATAATATTAATTATTTAATAGAATTGTAGTCACTCAAATTTAAACAGAATAGAATTGTTTATTTGTATGCATGTTTCAGTAAAGTTAATGTCTCCAGCACTGTCCATTTTTGCTGATAAGAATGACAGCGTTTATAGCCATGTCGTAAATTTTGCTTGCTTGAAATCTAGATAGGTGTGATTTTATAGAACCATTGGCTTTTACTTTTAACATTATTTGTTAAATGTGCATTTTTTGACACAGAGGATTTCGCAATGCGATTTCTGAAAAAATGCCATGCACTTTATATCAATATCATATTAACACTATATGAATAGTTATATAACAGATTTTGTGGATATGATAATTCCAATAGTTCTTATCACACTTCAAGTAAAGTATACTGAAAAATTGACTTAGTAAATCTCTTTGTTTATTTACAAACCCAATCTGTCATCTTGTTTTAAAGTGAAGACTGTTTAATTTACACAATTTCCAATGATGTTTAGAGAGAATGGTCTAAATACTTCTGACATCACTTAAATACTTTGATCCTAACTATTTATGAAATAGAACTAACTGCTATAAGCTATTATACTTTAAACAGTTATGGCCTCCATTCTTTTTAATTTTTATTGATAGTTAAAATTATGATTATTATACATTACTCATTGAATATATTGTTGGGTTACGACCATCTGGGTCAAACAAAACCTGTAAAATGACCATTACGTGACATTTTTATTACCGTATCAAAAGTATTTTTTGTTTACAGTATTCTTTAGTTAATCATAGTAAATAGTAATAGATTGATGGAAAATATATGTAATACTTCTTAGTGCAGTGTTGGTCCTGACAAGAGACAGATACATTTTGAAACCGGCAGACCTAAAATCTGGTAGTGGTTCATACTAATTTGGCTAACATTCTGATAAAAATCTCCTTCAAAGTAGTCCCCTTGGTAACCACACACTTCAATGGAACTGGAATGCATATTTCGGAATATTGTATAATTCGAAACAGGTCCCTTTCAATGGCATTTTAACTTGGGTAATAGCCAAAAAAACACACAATGTCGGGAAAGCAGGAAACCTGACAAAATCAGGGAATGCTGTGTTTAGGGTTGCCATCTTTTTTTTGTGCAAATAAAGAACATTGGTTATTAAAGATAGAAAAAAAGTATGTTGTGTCAAAATAAAGTACGATTTATTTTACTTTTTTATTTTGCTTAAAAACACATTTTTCATTACTTTTAGCAACTTTTAACAAATAATTAACACTACTAAATAACTGCACAGCATGTTTGCAGTCTACTTAAGTTAAAGTAAATAAGTCATTCATTTTGATCAGATTCAGAGACGCTTTGTTTCTTTCGTCTCGCCATTTGCTATTCATCACAGAAAAAACTCTGTAAAACCAATTAATCGTATTTTAACTGCACTCAATCCGCCATACACAAAACAAACAAGAAATTTTTACAATGATATTGACTATGTTGACATTTGAGGTTAGGTTGCATTAAAAAACGAGCGTTTATGTGGCGACCGCCACAGGGTATATTGTCAATTATCAAACCTATTCGGCAACAATCGATAACATCATCGACCCCTGTAACTCTCTTGTTCCGTTTTACGCAAAAGTTTCTACGATCAACTTTTTTTTGTATGTTATAAGTAAAATGAATCCCAGAGAAATCAAATCATGTGAAATAAAGTATTTTCGCGTACTTTATTGTTCTCATAAATTATAGAGTATAATTACTCGAAATAACGTACAATACTTTATAATAAAGTACGGGTGGCAACCCTAGCTGTGTTTTTCTAAAAAACATTGAATGAACACAAAGCGTAGGCGGGTGCATTATCGCAATGGAGCTGTCAAATTGTCGCTGCCAACATGTCCAGTCGTTTGACACACTCTTCAGGCCTAAATATTCAGTCAAAATTAAATGTAACTATACAATGCTTACCGCCGCCTTGTTCACAAGTTCTCGTACTATAACACGACAGTCTTTCATGACCATAGTCTGCGCTTAGTCAATCACATTATTGATGAGGCCTTTCAAGATGCGGTTCGCTGTCCACTGATGTGCGGTCATTTTTGAAGTATTTGTACCACTCCTTTATCTGAGATGCAAACTTTTGTGTCAAAATGTAGTGCAATATCTCTGCTCAAGTCCTTATGTCAATTAACAATCCGATGGGCACTGACTACATTTCTGTACCGACTGACGTTTTCTTACCGTTTAGCATTTTGTTTTTAGTATGCAAGCAGCTTGTACTGTATGATGATTAAAGAATACTCCTTAAGTGACACGTAATTATATCGATGTTTTGTTTGAGATTTCCGCGAGCGCTCTTGTATAGAACAAAAGTAGTTTCTGGAATATCTCGCGTTTATAATATTATTGGTGGGAGACTTTCATGTCACCCGCGGACAAGTACGGCTAGTCCGTAACTTTAGAGGCCTTTTTAGCCTTGACAATGGCACGTAATACCGTGTCGAAACGTCGGCCTAGGTCTTCTCAGGGAGACCATTTATAGGAAACGCGAGATATTCCAGAAACTACTTTTGTTCCACGTATATATGACTCAATTTCGTCGCTTGGTCATTTTTTCCTTTTCACCGTCGATATGAATAAAGAAGCGAAATTCCACATATTATGCAACTTCATTTATAATTTGTCTATTCGTAATTTGCTATGTACAAGCAATAATAATTTTGTTTTTTTTCTGTGAAATACAAATTAGTTTGTCGACACTAAGCAAACATGCCAGTGTTGTAGGTCAAAGTTCTCTTGCTGGTGTAATGTTTTCATTTAGAAATGTAAAATTATTCATGCTATTGAATCCAAGTTTTTTTTGCATCCACTTTGTTATGTCTGCCAGATGATAGTTAAATATTGTTTCTGCTAATGTAATTGATTTTAAACATAAACTGTTGCTTTAATCGTTAAAAAAATTTAAGTTTGTTACTGTCCAATTTTAGAGTGACAATAAAACTAATTATGTTTGTCTTTTTATTAAAAAAATATTTTCCTTCCTAAAATATATTCCATTATTCTGCTTTTTTAAAAAAAATAGAAATGCAAACATGAAATATGTGACACATCAATATTCTTATTATTTTCAAAATAATCTAAATGCTTCTTTTGTTTTTTGTTCTTTTATCTTGCTTGAAACTAAAACTCAGTTTATATGTGTTTCTCATATATTGTGGGATTGATTTGTAGGGCTAGGAAGGGAAGAAAAATATAATACATTTGAAATAATGTCATTGTTTATTTATCAAGACCATATTGACGGTCCCTACATATACTGTCGAATCTGCAAAAATTATTTTTTCATTTTACTATCTTAAATCATGCAATTTACTCTATATTTAAAAATGTTAAAGAAAATCGAATTTTCGTTTCAAACAAAGCATATATTTAAGGAAAATCAAACTTTTTTTTTAACATTATCTGAAAATATAAAGTAAATTGGATGGTTTAAGATACTTAGATGAAAATCGAATTTTTACAGATTCAATATTATATGTAGGGACCATCAGTATTATCTGATGGAAGAACTCCATATTTGTACACATTATGTAAAACAGTTTACGCATTATAGTTTTTATAACTTTGTGTATATTTTTTCAAAACTACAGTGAAAATTATGGTTGATTTATTGTTAAAAGTAATAAATCGTCATCATTTAAAACAAATGCTGAACTGAATTGATTTATGTAATAATCTAATTACTATGGGAATAAATATTAGATATTCTTTATGTCTTGTCTTGCATTAAAATTACATATTTGTTTTTTTATGTACAAAATGTGGAAGAATTATTAAAACCATTTTTATTTATTCCAGAAATTCTTAATTTATTTTCTTTTTTTTAGATCTTTTAAGATTAATAATATAAATTATATAAAATCATGTTTTGTATAAAATATAGACCTAATGTTTAATATTTTATCGGTATGTGATTTGAATTTATATATTTTATTTTATTTTAGTAATATAAAAATAAATTTTTGTTACAACAGTAGATCAATTTCTGGGAATTATTATGATACAAGGCGGCCCTCGTAGCCACTGGCTTCTCACTACCCAGGGTTCAGAATTTGATTCCTGGTGAGGTCACAATAAATCTTTGTGATTTACTCTAGCCTAGATGTTTTCGCTCCTGTAATTGGGCCGCATGGCCTGTCGAAGTGTTAAAAATTTCATAGTTATTTAAATCGTTATTACACAAGTTTATTTAAATATAGTTTGTAAATATTCAGAATTTCTCTACAAACATAGAATCCTAATAGAATTGCAGAAAAGTGCATTTGATCATTATATAGTATGACCACTATAAAAATGCGGCTGAGATTCTGGCCATGCGCCTGTTACACGTGCGCGTGGCTGGAATCCAGGACTTTTTGAAACCGGTCTAATCAAGAACTTAAATACGTACAAAAAATGATAATTTTTTTGGAACCAATTATCATTTTTGATTGTTTTCAATAAACATAACGCAATAAAATAAACTCAAATGTCTTTATTAGAAATACAGTTTATTTATGGCTGGTCTTATAAATGAAAGACCAAATATCCGTTAGTAAATCAACAATTAACAAATGGATTGCCGTTCGTTCGTTAATAGTGGAGTTAAGTTAAGAGTTAATTAAGGTATCGATATTTATTTTTATTTTACTCAATTAATATTTTGAAATTTTCTATCGAAAACGGACTATGCAAGTTACTATTGTACTATTAATTTTATTTCCAGGTGGAGCCTTAATGAACCAGCTGCCTTGCATCTATAGTTCAGTAGCCAGTCCTCTGGGGGTGGTGCAACATTTGTGTCGACAATTAGGTCTTCCTCTGGCTTGCATCAGGCCGGTCCTCGTCAATACAGTGTTTGGTAACTATATATATATGTATATATATATTCATTAATTGAAAACACACTCTCTACTATAATACACTAAAACAGTAGCAAGCAGGGCACTGAATGTAGTGAAAAAATAACTAAAATCGCACACACCTGTATGGCACCAAAATACAATATAGTACGTATAAAATAAGATAATACAAACACTAAAAATTTAATGTAGGGTGTCCACTTGTTATGCAAATAACACTGATGCAAAATTTACACACAACTCCAAATAATTAAAATGATGAAAATAAATACACATAATCGCACACAGTTATATGGCACGAAAATACATTATTGACCATATAAAATAAGATAATAAAAACACTAAAAATTTAAAACAGAGCGAAGTTTATATGGCACGAAAATACATTATTGACCATATATAATAAGATAATAAAAACACTAAAAATTTAAAACAGTGCGTTCACTTGTTATGCAATAACATGATGCAAAATTTACGCACGACTCCAAATTATTAAAATTGTGAAAATAAAAACACATAATCGCACACAGTTATACGGCACGAAAATACAATATTGACCACATAAAATAAGAGTATATAAACATTTAAATAAGTCTAAAACACACCACAAAAGATTGTAATATTTAAAATAAAAACAGGATCTCCCCGGTTAATGCATCCCTGGATAATCGGGAGTCTACTGTAGGTTATAGGTTATAATATCAAGTCATTAAAAGTAAACTCGGCTGATTGAATTTTTCAAAATGGAGAAAAACAATTGTATCAAATCAAGGCATAGAGCAAAACACAATTAAATATGTATTATTTATAGATGTCTTGCTTGTCAGACTAGTGATTAAGACACTTGCTTGGTAATTCCATGGTTATGGGTTCGAACCCTGTTGAAATCCAATAACTGGTTAAAATAACGGTTTGACCATCACTAGTAACGAGCAAGTATCATATGAGTGAGGAATTAGCTGATGACTTTGACAGGGAGATATACACGCGCTCCTCTAGTAGCGTCAGATGAGTAGCGTCTCGAACTGCCGTTCGTGTCATGAAATGTTTGTAAGTCGTTAATTAACATCATTGCAAATATTTTCTCTCCATACTAGTCGGAACTGGTGTGCAGAAAAAAATCTGAATATTATTTTGAACAGAAATATTTACAATATTTTTTGAGTATGTTCATATTGTTAAAAACTCAATTACTGGCTTTTGTCCCCAGAAAGACCATCATTAATTTAAAAAAATTGTAAATGTCTCACAGAGACGGAAGCTATTCTTTATGGGAAAGTATGTATTGAAGTATTTTTAGATGTTTACAGGCTTACGCCGTGTCATAGGCTGGCTTACTTTACACAATGTAACATTCCCCGATTCCACCCATGATCGACCGCACATCTATCAAATTTGGAAAGTTATATATATGGTATTTATGTAACTCGCTTACTTTATTTAATACAACTATGCTATTGCGCACTGTCTCATGGGAATGACAAAATTCAACCAAAGATGGCGATAGCTTAGTTGTATTAAATAAAGTAAGCCAGCCTATGACAGATCGTTAGCCCTATAAACATCCAAAAAAGACTTCCGTACATACTTTCCCATATTAAATACCTTTGTCTCATGAGACATGTATAATTTATCTTAGTTATAAATATTTATGGCTGAGTTTGTTCTTATCTTTGAAAGTAAAGGAGCGTCCGTATAACACTTTATTCATTCATTAAATGCACATATTACAATTCTAGCTATTACTAATCAAATCACTTTGTAATCGTGAATCATTTGATTAGGTCTAATCAGATAAAAGTATCGATTTCAATATATGTAGTAATATTCTATTACATTTTTTTTTTCTCCTGTAATTGCAGAAATTCTCAGCTTGGACGATATTTATTCTTTTAAGGTCTATGCCACATGACTTTATCGATGTTACTTTATGATCAGACTGCAGAAAACATCTATGCAAGGAATAATTGTTGTTCATTATGTTCAAGTTTCCATTAATTTGATTAACAACAATCGGGTCTCAAACTTTGACGGATAAGATCTGACGCAAACTGTAAAGTACGCAAAATAGCCATTGTTATTTCTACATATTCTCGGAGATATTTTAGCTTGATTACAGTCGTACAATTGTTTCCCCCGCGTTTCCTTCTAAGGATGAAAGGAACGAATGCCATACTTATTTTTTCATTTTTCGCATTCTTGGTGGTGATGGGCAGGGACCTAATCCAGGGACCCGGGTCTCGAGAGAATCCGACACCGACTGATTTTATAAAATTACTTTTTACTATTGTTACGAGATTTATTAGTTCTGTTCCACACAGGATTGAGCGCCGTGTATGGCCGTTTTACAGGCAGAAGGAGATGACAATTGGTAGACCTGTTATTACTTAACCATAGCTAATGAGTACATCTCGTTTCTTTAAAAAAAATCATATGATTTGGTTGTTTTTTGAAGCTGCGTTTTTATCACAATCTAATATAGATATTTATGTTGACAAGGCTCTAACCAAACCATGGACGTGTCGGCCCTCCAGCGGATGATAGCGGAGGATGTTGCAGCCTCCAGAATACCTCTGATAGTGTTGGCGGACGCTGGAACGACGATAGCGGGCCACTGCGACAACATCTCCAGACTTCACGACCTGTGCCGTCTGCATGACTGTTGGCTCCACCTCCGGGGTCATACGCTAGCGGCGCTTGCCATTACCAATGGAAATACTGCAATTGTAAGATATTTTTCTGTTCATACTCATTAAGGTCATAAAGTTTTTAAAAAATGGTACAAATCAGTGTGGAAAGACGAAAAGAAAAATGGCAGAAATGAAATTGTAGACACCGAAAGCTATTCTATTTTGTAAGTCGCGATATAATTTTGCCCACAATTATTAAATTCATTTAGAGCCGGTTGTTTGTAGTGCTAAATTTTATTACTTAAGTTACTACTAAATTTATAAAATATGCAAATTTTTTACATTTGATTGGAATCACAAATTTTATTTTATGTATTTTTTTATTTATCTTTTACTACTTAAAGATCAAACAAATGACCTTTAAAAATGACATACTAAATCACTTTCATGTTGCAAGTTTTTTATTTTATTATTAATATAAATATTTATATTAATAAAAAGACAACACTTTGTGTAAAACTACTATTTTTTGTTAAATTATTAAGGCCTTTAAAAATGACATACTAAATCACTTTTATGTTGCAAGTTTTTTATTTTATTATTAATATAAATATTTATATTAATAAAAAGAAAACACTTTGTGTAAAACTATTATTTTTTGTTAAATTATTAAGGCATTCACTTTGCATCCTTGGAACCTGAGGTATTCAATGTTCATATTGTCATCTATCAAGACGAAGCTGATACTTCAACTTTTTTCCAATATGACATAAACATCCTAGTGCGTCAAATTGAACGTATTTGTTGCTAGAGTGAAAAATTATGATTGAATGAGACAACGGTATATTGACAATGCTTCGACAATTGACATATACGGCCACACCTGATGACAGCCGATCGATCGATCAACTGTATATGTCAAAATGCTTGTGTTTGAGTGAATGTGAATATTTAATTTTTTCTGTCTACTTTTTAAAAGACATTAATATATTTGCAATTCTTTTTAAATCGTTTCATCTATTACGATTGTCGAAAAATGACATGTCATATGCAACACGGAAGCATTTTCAGAGCCCGCATTTTAAAGTTTTTCGGTTCTCCACAATATTTGTGGAATATTCAATATCTAAAACACGCAACTAACTGAATATTAAATATGTGCATAGGTCTTTTCATATAAGCTTGCAATTAAGTTAGTGTGGGTACAGTGTGTAATACGCGCATTGTTTCGTTATGTTAGGTTTATGGATACGAGAGGGGCATATCCGTAAACTTAACACTACGATACAATGCACGTATTACGCACTGTACTCACTTAAACTCAATTGCAATCTTATATGAAAAGACCTATACCAACAAATTAATAATGAATGAGCAGAGAGTTGATTCTATGATCCATGATCTATGATGCTATTACTACCACACATGTGTGACTTATAATATCTAATATCAAACTAAATGTTGAACATTTAGGCTAATGCCACACTACTTCGGTCTTCCGCGATTTAAATTAGAATATTACATTTTATATATTCAAATATAATAGACATTGGAGTTTGCAAGGCTAATGAAATAATCGCCACAAAAAATGTATATATGTATTCTTTTTACCTTTCTTTTAACTCGTGGCGTCTGCTTGCTTGCTTGACGAAAAAACTTTGGATCGATTTTTAACCCTTTTTCCGTGATCCAATCGAGCTGAAACTTTGCAAGTAGACTCGTGGCGACGATCAAGAAGATCTATCAAATTTTCGTTAAAAAAAAAAAATTTAGTATAATTATATTATTATGATCATTGAATGTCCCATTCACTTGTAGACTTAACTAACCGTAACTAACAATATTTCTGCATGATAATACAGTTTTTTGAGAAAATTTTGATCTACTAAATACATTGAGTTAACAAAATTTCTATTGTGTTGTTCAATTTGTTTGTTTTTTTATCTTTCATACATTTTTATGTTGTAATATTATATTTGAATTTTTTTTCCAGCCTCCGAGAATTTCAGACTCCATAACTTTGCCACTCGGGACGTGGCTTGGAATTCCTGGATTACCGACTGTCGTATCCTTTGTATTTAAAAGTTAATATGAGTGACGTAACTTTGTGAAAATCCTTTTACAATATTTATACCACCAACACTCACACGCCATATCAGTTCTGATGATAGACCCTGCAATTGAATCCAACAGAATCAGAATGTTCTAAAACGTAAACAAACACAATTTGTGAATAACTAAACGTTTAAGTTTTACATAATTGAATTTCTGATTGATTGAATTCGTTCATTTCAAACCTGTCAAAATTGACAGCATTACATTGTTATACAGTAACTGTCAAGTTACCGAAATAGCAATATTGCTATTTTCATATTGTACATGTTAATACATTAGGCTTATCATGACTTTGACACAATAATGTCTATAGCCAAAATTTTTCAAATGTAGTCACTTATATTGATGGTTATTATAGGTCGACCACAATCAAAAGACCATTCTCCAGCTTTGTCCGGTAAGAAGAAAGCGAGAGAAAGTTGCCTGGCAAGCCCATATTACAAGCCTCAATATGATATTCCAAATAAATATATATTTTTTAGTTTAAAAAAGGTTACTTACTTACTATAAGAATTTCTTTTGTGTTCATTTTTGCATCGTAACAACACACTTATTTTTTGCGCACATTTCTTTGAATGCGGTCTAGCTATATCGTCAATATTTGTTATGCCGACAAATGTCAAGTACAGGAATGTGGTAAAAAAAGAAAAATATATGACAGACTTGACTTTTTTAACTTATTTTAAATATGAGATATGCGACATTACCCTTAACCATCACCAAAGACACTCTACCGCCTCCTGGACTCTGGCGCAGGCGCCCGGGGGCGCGAGGGGGCCCTGCCCCTGCTTGCTGGTCTCACTTCGGACCACGCAGCCCGCAGGCTGGGGGCCCTGCCCCTGTGGACTGCCTTGAAGTCAGCTGGACGGGACGCCATTGTGTCGCGGATCACGGCCGCCTTCAACAGCGTGTGGCTGGTATGGAACGAAGTAGCGAAAATGCCGTGTATTAGAATATTGGTGAGTAATTATTTTTTCTAATTGTGTTACCAATATAAAAAAATAACATCACTTGGTAACTAAATACGGTAGAACCTCGTTAATTCGAAATTCAAGGGACCCAGAAAAACAATTTCGAATTATGCGGAACCCCTTTAATTCTAAATTTTAGGTACAAAAAAAAATCATGATGCCATTGTGAAATACGCCAAAAATCGTAAAACTCTTGAAAAAAACGTTAATTTTGTTAAATTTATGCTTATATTATAAAAGGCAAATATCTATTTTGTGTTCCGTCTCGACGCCTGGAATCCATTATGAGAGAACAGCCTGCTGTTTCGCCACTAGACACGCGTTCCTACCCCCTCTGATTCCCTGTTTGCGACAATTTATTCCCGCTGGTATCCCTGTTTCCGGTTTCGCCGGCGCAACGGTTTTTCTTTCATATGACGTCGCTGTTTCGCGCCATTTGCATGCGTTTAGACACGCCAACTTTTGTTGTGTTTTTTTTGTGTTTCTATTGCAACCTACCCCCTTAATTTTTGATCCCTAGGTTAACAAACATTAGACTATACAAATTTTTAACATAGTGCGACAGGACGTTGATATTTTAGTGTAAATCCCGTGAATTTCGTCAAACGTTTTGTTAACAAGATGGCGGACGAGCAAGCTCCTTCGCCGGTATCCTCGAAGGACGGATCTTCTTTCGAAGAACCGAGTTGAAAGAGACGCCGCGTAGCATACGACCCGCGTGTAGACCACCTGCTAAAACAGGTGACTGCTCTGACGGAGGCCTTGTTAGCAGGCGGCGCGGCCATTTTATCATCAAACGCCGCCAACGGTACTCGCTTCGGCAGTACATATACTAAAATTGGAACGATACAGAGAAGATTAGCATGGCCCCTGCGCAAGGATGACACGCAAAATCGTGAAGCGTTCCACATTTTTTCCGGAACACGAAGCGGATCGAACAGATCTCGAAGTTGCAACACTTCGATTCCGACGAGTGGTCAGGCGTTCGCTATGCGGAAACGCAGACTAGGACGAACACAGACGGAAACACAGAGAAACCTACGCGGCGACTCCCACGTTTGTGGAATTGTCGGTGAACGACGACTTGAGAAGGATCGATAACGCGCCGTATTTTTAATTTTCTAATCCTTCCGCTTCGGCTCTCTTCGAGCGGATTCAGTCGATGTTCACCAGCCATGCTCCGTACAATAAGGTTTCGGACGACATCCTGCAGATTGTGTGCGGCAGACGGGCAGAGTGTATACTGAACCGGCGAAAGGCCATATTGGAGGGCTTCAAAGACCCTTTCGTGCGAGAAGGTGCGGCCAAAATCCCTCCAAGCTCGGGATACTTGTTCAATAGGGAAGAGCTATCGGCGTATATCCTAAAGAACGGGGGGCCAGGAGAAGGTGATGGTCTCGCCCGCAACCCGAAACCTGGCCCAACCGTCAACATCTCAGCCCCAGCCGTCAACTTCTCGTCGAGCTCCGAACCAGGGATACCTCCAGTCCCGTAAGCCCTTTCTGCCGGAGCCGAGGCACAGGGAGCGAGGCTCAGGGAACCCGAACAGGAGACCTAACCGGAAGGCAGACCACGGCCGAAAACCCGCTGGTGACCGTAGCCGCAGAGGTAGAAGATGACGCGAGGCTGAACAACCAGTTCTGGGGAGGACGCTTGAGGAGGTTCCAAAGCATGTGGAAGGAGTTCGGGGCACCACCTATAGTGCTGAGAATCCTCAAGGGCGCGAGAATCCCCTTTGTGGCCAAACCTCCGTTAGTCTTCCCCACCAGGCAGCTGTTGAGCAGCTTCAGCACGAAGGAGTCTCGAGACATGTCGAGTCACATTCAGGCCCTGAAGATGTCAGGCGTGCTGGAAAGAGCAGATCATTCTCCGAGCTTCATCTCAAATCTGTTTCTAACTCCGAAGTCGGACAACTCCCTAAGGCCGATATTCAACCTGAAGGAGTTGAATGCCTTTGTGGAGGCGAAACCCTTCAAGCTGTTCAACCACTTTCGGGTCCCAGACTTCCTCCGGCCCAAAGATTGGTTGGTGAAAATCGACCTAACCCAGGCATACTTTCACCTACCAATAGCGGAATCGCACCGAAAGTTCCTGAGACTATACTACCAAGGGGAACTTCTCCAGATGACCTGCCTGCCCTTTGGCCTGTCATCAGCCCCGAGAATGATCGCAACGCTGTCAAACTGGCTAGCGGGACTCTTGCGGAAGAGAGGAATAAGGACCGTAGTCTACCTGGACGACTTCCTTCTGGCCAATCAGTCAAGGGACCTGCTAGCGACCCAGGCAGTAGAGACGGTCAATCTGTTCCAGCATCTGGGTTGGTGCATCAACCGCGACAAGTGTGTCCTTATACCTACCCAAAAGCTGGAGTTTCTGGGCATAACTTGGGACACCGAAGCCAACCAGAAATCCCTCTCGGACCGCAAGTGCTCTGGCCTTCGCCAAGTACTGCGCCGCCCGATCGAGGACGGCAGTTGCTCCCCCAAGCAGGTTCTAGGCCTCTTGGGAAGCCAACCTGAAATCCCTCTCGGACCGCAAGTGCTCTGGCCTTCGCCAAGTACTGCGCCGCCCGATCGAGGCCGGCAGTTGCTCCCCCAAGCAGGTTCTAGGCCTCTTGGGGAGACTCAACTTCGCAAAATTCGCCACCCCTCAGGGTCGTTTGCATTGCCGAAGACTGCAGAGATTCAGCCGCCAGCTGCAGAGGCACGAGCCATCCAGACAAGTGGAGCTTCCTGCCGCGGTTCGGCAAGACCTAGAGTGGTGGTTGGCGGCCGTAGGGGAGTCCTGCCCAATACACGAAGCCCCCTTCTCCCACTTCCTGACTACAGACGCAGCGGACGCAGGTTGGGGCGGCCAGGTGGACGACAAGACGATATCAGGCCAGTGGTCCCCAGAGCAGATGCGGTGGCATTCCAACCAGAAAGAAGCCTTCGCTGTTTACGCAGTGATCAGGGATCACGCTTACCTACTAAGAGGAACGAAGACCCTACTGCAGACAGACAACAAGACAGTAGTGACTTACATCAACATGGAGGGGGGGACAAGATCATTGGGCCTTCTGAAGATAACTCGAGACCTCCTAGAGTTTATCGACCAGCAGGAAATATCTCTGACAGCGCAGTACATTCCAGGGAGATACAACGGGATTGCGGACCGACTCTCTCGGGGGACACCACTCCCGGAATGGCACCTCCTGGAACCAGCGACAGAGGAAATATTCCGAATATGGGGACGTCCTCAGATCGACCTCTTTGCATCGGCCACCGCCCATGTGGTGCCAAACTACGTGTCGCTAGACTCAACCGATTGCTCGGCCTCCTATCTCAACGCATTCAGTCAGCATTGGGATTACGAGCTGGCCGGGGTATTTCCGCCGCCGAATCTCGTCCCAAGAGTACTGGCGCACTTGAACCTGGCAAGAGGCACCTTTCTCCTAGTTGTGCCAAGATGGGAGAAGACATTCTGGATGGCCGATCTCAAACAACGAGCAAAGGGAGGGCCAATAAGCGTAAGAGATCTGAAGAGCGTCCTGATCGATACGTCGACAGGGTTTCCCCCACCGAGGGTGTCGGACCTCCAACTGGAAGTTTGGAGAATAGCAGTGGGTGGGAACAGGCTATAGCGGATTGGAGCCAGGAGGAACAGCAGCTGTTCAGATCTGGCTGGAGAGGCTCAACGCTGAACACCTACAAGCCGGCCTGGGATAGGTGGCAGCGATGGTGTACCACGCATTCTGTCCAACCTCATAACCCTCCCCCTGCAACAGTGGCAAGATATCTGGCCAACCTGTTCATCCACGAAGGGCTAGCCCCTCGAACAATATTGGTCCACAAATCGGCAATCGTATCCTTCTGTGGCCCAGCTCTTGATGCAGATAAGATTAGCTCGAACTTCCTCGTCAGGCACGTCCTTAAAGCCATCTCGGTTTCTGGTGGATGCACTGAGAGACCCCCGATCTGGAACCCCCGAGTAGTGGTGGAGTGGCTACGTGAAAACCCGCCAAGGAACAGCCTGTATGACGTGTCAAGGAGGACGGCCATACTACTCATCATGGCATCTGGGCGAAGAGTCCAAGATCTGACACTTCTCAGAGTCACCCCGGACCGATTGATCGACAAAGGAGACTCCATCACGCTATGGCCAGCCTTTGGAGCGAAGACTGACACGGCAAGACACAAACAATCGGGATGGAGGTTGAGCGCATCGGATGAAAGGAACATCAACCCCTTGTTTTGGATCCGAAAGCTGGTCTCACTCTCACAGCCGAGACGAAAGCCGGACATGAAAGAACTATTTGTGACGACAGCAGGTGAAGTAAAGCCAGCTTCACGGACAATGATAGGTGGTTGGATCAAGTCAATCCTAAGAGAGGCTGGAGTGGAAGCAACGCCAGGAAGTGTTCGTTCTGCTGTGGCTTCGTTGAATTGGCTGGAAAACTACCCGATAGAGGAGATCTTGTCAAGGGGAAACTGGCAGAGTGAAATCACCTTCCGAAAATTCTACCAAAGAGAGATAGTAGATAACCCCAAGCAACAATGCCCCCAGAGCTCATTAGCGCCTCTCTTTACGCCAATATAGGCAGTCACATATAACGTCGAACCACTAGGTCACCAGGTGATAACAAACAGATCTCTCATAATGGATTCCAGGCGTCGAGACGGAACACAAAATAAAAGAATTTTACCTTCCATTAAAATTCCTATTTTGTTTCCCTCGACGCCTGGAATCCAGGTAATCCCTACCTGGTGCATTATGAGTCATATGAAAGAAAAACCGTTGCGCCGACGCAACCGAAACAGGGATACCAGCGGGAATAAATTGTGTCGCAAACAGGGAATCAGAGGGGGTAGGAACGCGTGTGAAAGTGCCGAAACAGCAGGCTGTTCTCTCATAATGGATTCCAGGCGTCGAGGGAAACAAAATAGGAATTTTAATGGAAGGTAAAATTCTTTTATTAATGACAGTGAAATTTTCTTAGCATGCATGTAAAATTTAATTAAAATAATCAATGTTTTAATGGTTTTATGGATACTGCAATACCGGAAACAGAATGTTTAATTTTTGTCTTTTTAAAACGATATATTTAACAACTTGTCGAAAAATATTAATGTCTGAATAGCACCACTTCTTTTTCAAACTTTATACAATCAATTTGTAAATAAAATATATTGTCTTTATTTGAAAATATAGAGATTAAGTGTAGCAAAGTAAACTCTATTGCATGAAAACTAAAATAGTGTTTCGGGGTTATAATTTTTTTAATGTAATAATAATAAATTTGTTCATATTTTTTTAAGGAAACGCTTCAAGAGTAAATGGATATATTAAAATAATAATAATAAAATCGATTAAAAGCCTGTTTAGCTACGGGTTTTGCAAAATGATTTAATAAGTTTACGTTAAATTTAGCAAATCGAGAGCAAATACGAAAATCGTATACTGGGGCCTCTTAAGTGATTGATGATTGTGTCAACCACAACGCAGTGAAACAAAAAGGAGAAGGAACACTCTCTTAGTGAGTTCAGCTGTCATCTGGGTTCCTTTATCCTCTTTTCACCCCATAAAATATAGTTTACATTATTAACTCTCATATCCTGATTCCTGGCGATTCATAACAGCCACGAGGAATATAAAATTTACATGTTATCAAATTTAGACAGGGAAATATATTTTTTTAGATAAAGCATTTTTTTATTAAAGCCACACCACATACATGTACTAGATATAAAAATATATTACAGATGACACAAATACAGGGCCGGATAACAAATTTCAGCAAATGCATTAATTTGTTAAATATTAATGTCAATTCCTTATAACTTATTAATGGATTTCTAATACCTATACACGGGTACATATATCATGTAGGAAGTTCCCCAGATCCCCTCCAATGTAGAAAGAAGACTTATGAAATTTATTTAGAAATATAATAGATGTAGTAATAAAATGGATTATTTTCACTCAACTGCCCATACAAAAAATTGTCTTGGTAATTTATATGCTGTCACACATCAAAACTCAGTGTGTTTTTACATATGTATTTGTATTTAGGCTGAAGTGAGGTCACTGGTAGATGTTGCCATACACATACCAAGATAAAAGTAAAAAGACGTGTATAATAAAGATTATGATACGCCAAATATATCCATCGCTGGGAGGTTGCGGAGAGCTCTTAAACACTGTATATATGCAAGCCTGAACAGGGTTAATACACAGTTTGCAATAATTGCTGATCGACGTTCAACATTTGTTCCATTCTATTTTTTATGTATTTTCAATTATGCTTCAAGATGATTGAAGCAGAATTGAATTGAAGAGATGTCTTTAGAGTTTTCTTTCTACTAACTAATTTTTAAACTACCTCAAAATAATACAAATCGTAATAGCCTTCCCCACATACAATATTTTTTAACACATTCATGGATATAACAGATACATATTTCATAATGACAAGACGGCTATAGGCATGTAAAATACATGTGAATACAGAGCAGGGTGATATTATGTGTCCCTGCAAAAACATATCTTCATCTAAATTGAAGGCCTTCAAAATTATCAGCGAATGAGGTATTATTAATGATATTTCTTTACAATAAGCGTGGATAAACTCTTTTTCTGTAAATGTTTTGGATATGAAAAACAGAGAATTTATTATTGTATTATAATCCAGCCCTGTACAATACTAGAATACAGTAACATGCTTCATCTCAATATCGAAGAAAGTGCAGATTCAACGAAATTTTTCATCATTAAACACACGCACAGTTTATTACAACTATTTGTACAGACCTCGCCACATGAGAAAGTGGCTGACAGGCCAGCTGGTGAGACAAAGCTGACCGGCTTGCTGTCCCTTCAAGTCCAACATCTTCATTTTACATTTTAAACTGGACATATATTTACATCTTGACTTTTCCATTTGTGGAATATTTTATGAGAAATAAAATATGTACATCTTTTAGCACAGGCTACCAGTTTTTACAACCCATAGTGAGTCCTGGCAACGTCTTAACTCCCATCTGTCTCCAGTTTCTTACGCCTAAGGCTGTGGTGTTTGCGTCCACCACCTTAACTCGAGTCTCCTGGTACTACTTTGTCCTACAGATTTACTCTCGAGCACCTTTTGGGCTGTCAGTTGACGTCCATTCTTGCTACGTGGCCGCCCCAACGCATTCATTCCAAATTAATGTACCGCGCATAGGCCACCAGTTAATATTTATAATCTCCTGTAGTGCTGCAATGCACATCTATTGGCCTTCAATATTCCAGTGTTAGACATAAAGCCTTTCCATTTCTTCTCTATTCTTCCCTATCTTGTGCCCAAGTGTGGGTTGCCCTAGGACCATCTAGTCTTAGGTCAACCCACACTTGGGTGCCTTTCTCCTTCACTAATCATGTAATCACTTGTCACCACACAAATGACCAGCATCCCAAAACTTAGCATGTGATAATTTTGGATCTTCGACTGATGCCAGTTTTGGGAATTTGACCAGTACCAATTTTGCTTTCACAACGGTGCCAGAATTCACAACACTCATAAAGATTTGAATCATATTTTTAAATTCATAATTTGCATGTTTTAAAATACAGATTATGGCATCAGCAGGATATGTAAAAATAAGGTATTTTTGATATTTTCAATTCCTACTTCTAAACTGTGTACTCATGTTGGGCCCGCAAAGACATCGAAAAATGGCTGTAACTGAAAATAATAATATACGCTCCACAAGTTTACGAATTCCTCACATAGTCCAGCTGATCGACTGCTTATCTTGATATCTCTGGAAACTGTGACTCGATGGTTCCAGGTTCCCTAGGACCTGTGGAGTGCCCCCCGGGGACCCCCCTTTTTGGAGATACCGGTGCAGCCACCTTGATGACGCTCTATCCGTTCAGGAGCAAAATTCCGGCCGCAAGAAGAGCACTCCACCAATGACTTGAGGTGGTTGTCCCAGATCCTATGGAAGGTTGCCTCGCAGTCCAGGTTGCCATCCTCTGGGGAAAAAATGAATACACTTTTAGTGTTGCACATCGAAGATATTTAAATTACCCAATTGTTTTTTCTGACGAATGATTAATTTTAAGCATACTACTTTGTCTTTGAGATTTTATGCACCAAATGTTCATTCTGTTTTTTTCCACTCCCCTGTCTCTTCACATTTCCCTTTTCGAAATCCATTTAGTTTTTGAGTAAAATATCAGTGCTCATGTCTTACATGCGGTCAGAGCGGACATCATGGTCTTGAAGCAAAACAATTATGTTTCGAAATTATCGAAACATAATTGTTTTGCTTCAATGAAAGTTCATTGTAATAAATTTTCTAATAAATTAAAAATAACAACGTTGTTTTCTTCTCACTATAACACTTTAATTAAAAAAGTTTTAATTATAAGTTTTCGACGCTTACTGCATCATCTTCAGTAAACTAAACTAAACTAAATTAAGATTAATTAAGCCTAATGACTACTTGTCAGTCTGGTCTGGTGTGGGAGTGGAGTAGGTTTGAGGGGCAGGGCTAATATGGACAAGAGGAGGGATGAAATATAGGGTGTTTGAATATTGATTGAAAACATGTAATATAGGGTGTTTGAATGTTGACTGAAAACACCATATATTACATCCCCCCTCTTGTCCATATTAGCCCCGCCCCGCAAACCTACCTCTTCCAACCACTCCACTCCACTCCCACACCAGACCCGACAAGTAGTCATTTGGCTTAAGATTTAGTTTAGTTTATTACTGAAGATGACGCAGTAAGCGTCGGAAACGTTATAATTAAAACTTTTTAAATTAAAGTGTTATAGTGAGAAGAAAACAACGTTGTTATTTTTAATTTCTTAAAAATATACAAAACAATTATTCATATTTTGATATACAAAATGGAAAGGTTTTAAACCCCTGGTTCGCGGAAAAATATATCCGTACGAATGCTAATACATATTATTTTTTTGTGTTTGATGGTTCTGTAGTTACCTATAGACGTCACGCCTTTGCCTATTATTTGAGGTTGAAATGAGGCGAGCAAGCTGTTCGTCTGATACTTATTTTCAATGACCGCACGCCACTTGCCCGAGTAGGTACCTACATATTTATTAAAGTAGAGCCTCGTTAATTCGAACACATTGAGTATTTTATGCTAACCCATAAACGAGTCTCGATCTTTTTTGAAAATATTGTCCGCCCGAGGTCGTATATAACGTATTCAATAAGTCCCCCTACTCGCGAACTCGTCGAAATTTGCCGACAAAGTTCTTTCGTGTCTGCTGCTTGGCGGCGTGTGGGATCCACGTTTTTAGTAATGTTTACAGTAGTCACGTGTGGTCTTCTTTAAGGCCCCAGACCACTGTGCACGCGCGGTATGAGGGTGCATTTTTCGTAATTATTTTCAAGCAAACGATACATGGATTTTTTTTATTTATTACTCATAGTATATGTATACATGTTGAAGACTGCATACAAATTTTTGTACTCAAATCTAAAGTATAGTTTTCGGTGTACGCTGCTTCCAAGAGGACACACTGACGAATTTGCCGCTGGGTGGTTGACAGCTATCAAGCCATAGGGTACAACCGAAAAATAAAATAAAAATATATTTAGAAACTAGAAATATAGGTTTATAGCATCAGTAGGGGAATTTCGATATCTAGAAGGAAAAAAAATGGCGGACTAGCGAATTCTTTTTTCGATTTTTTATAGAAAATTTTCATCATTTATTAAAAAAAAAATAGAAGGGGACCCTTTATAAAAAATCCCTACGTGGTGCCATAGAGACTGGATTTTCAAACAGTTTACGACTTGGTGCATACAAATCGGATTTATAGTTTTTCTGATATACTGTCAACCAGGTTGAAAAATGTACTTGTGAGAAAAACGTTTTGCTGAAGCATAATTCAACACACAAATAAAAAAATTTAAACCGCTGTATCTCCGTCAATTTTACAAATTTCTTTAAAATATTCGGTGAGAGCATTCTTAACAAATGCATCTTTCAGAAAATGAAAGAAAAAAAAATGACAAAAAATATTTTTTCACAGTGGTCTGGGGCGTGTGTATCTACATTTTATTCAATTACTGCGCGATTCATTTTAATCCCAGCACTGCAACATGTCGGTGTTAGGCGCAATCCGGCATTACTAATTGGGAGGTAATCAATTGGCCTTTCATTAGGTTGATACAAAGTGTATTTCATTCAAGACAAAGGATTATATAAAATACGTGAGGCCAAACCAGCGTAGGTACTTTGCCATCGATCCAAATACTGTCTACGCCTCCTTTAAACTGTCTATGGAATTTTCGGATAAAGCGGGATTTCAAAAAGGTCAGAAAAACTTCGTGATTAACAAGGGGCTCGGTTGTCTCAGAAACGGGCGGGTTATTTTTTTTTACAATTGTTTTATTTATTTAAATAATTGATAATTTACATATATTTTTTTTGCAAAAGAAAAATTCTTTTATCCGCGACACCGACATGTCTGTAGGGCCTTTTTTTGTTTACAAGCTAAATTTATTTCTGAATAACTTAAATTTTTTATAAATATGTATAAAGAAAAAAGAAACAGAAATTAATGATCATGATAATTATTAACAAAAACATTACCAAGATAATAAATACCTCACAAAATACAAATCTTCTCGTTTATAAAACTGTGCGGAAGTTTATCAAATATTTTCGGTAAGTATAGATATTTTAATTTTATGTCCTTTGACCATATTTATTATTTATTAGTTACCTTCGGTATGTCGTAAATCTAGTACCAAATTTGGGTAGCAATCGATGTTTATATATACGTACTGTCTTCAAAATACTTTGTTACTAATTCACACCATAAGATAGCATTAATAAGCATAGATCTTTACTTCTCAAAATATAAGTACATACTACTAAAGATATATTTTTAGTAGTACTTTCAGACGATTTATTAATTAATTTCATTGTTATTCAATACATTGTGAATAGGTATACATAAGTAATACTTATATCAAAAATCGCCTCTTTTAAGTATTGCTAATTCATCTCTGTACTTACAATTGGTTGGGGGTTGGATCTCTAATTACCTACTAGAGTGTCACCAGTATAAATTGGCGTGCGAGGGAGGGCGTCCCTGTCGCGAAACAAGTTTCCAGGGTGTAAATTTATTACACAATACATAATATATAGAGTGTCCGGTGAACGGTGTCGGAGCCTTTAATGAATTTTAAGAAATTTGGTCGGGCAACACTAAAGAAACAAACCAGTAATGGCGGTCGCTCCATATAGAGTCCTGTCAAACGGTATATTGGTCCATTATTTGCTTTTTCAGCTTCGCAAAACTTTAATACCTCACTTGTTCTTGCACCATCCTGGACTGTTTTGGACATAATAGTTCAGTTTATATTGTAAATCAAGATGTCACAGCTCACGCGCAAATACGAGATTGAACTGAATGACAGGGCGAGGGGTTACCGCCGGGTGCGGGCGGGGCGGCTTTTAGCTCCAAAGTCGCCGCACGCCAATTTACGCTGGTCAAGCTCTATAAACTTACTTTTGCAACAGGCGAAATGGCACTGGTTTAATCAGGAAACATTTTATTTTAGATGTGTAACACCTTTACGCTCGGTTCACGACATCGACAGCGTTAATGAGAAACGAACGAAACGTTGCTGAGAAAAGATGTTACACATCACTGCTCATTTTGTTTTAAATATCACGGGGAGTTCGCGCGACCCCCTCAAACCCTCTCCAGCTAACAGCGTCGTTAACTCAAGAAAAATAACATTCATCCACCAGTATCCGGGCACCTGTAATGAAATATCTTTTTTGTGCATAACATTGCGGAATAACAGTTATTTCGGATTACCGAGGGTCGAACTGGCGCGGCTCTGTCGTATTTGTTTGGCGAGTACTACAATAAGTAGCCTATTGTACATTGATCCGCCTTAAAAATACCCCCCGGACAGCCCGAGGGGTCGGCGACCCCGCCCCTAACCTCCGGCCGGGCAGGAAACGGTGTAAAAATCGAGCCGGAGAACGAATACAACGACGCCGGTAGAACAATATTGTACAATTTATTATTCCATGAAAATGTCATTTGATATTTAGACTATTTGCTGACCCCCACCACCACCGATCCAATGTCACATTACAAAACTACATCGACTGGCAAATGTTCATTTTCTCAGGTAAATTTATAATTCTGAGAATAACAAAAACCGGTGTTTAAAACCCATCCTAGCTTTTCCAATCTGGATCTTTTTTTATATTAATTAAACAATAAAAATTAACGAAAATCTTGAAATGTCAAGAAAAACAGCTTGACAAAAATACTATGATAATAATAGCAAGCTTTTAATCCATTTTTGAAGGTTGGCGGGTCGATGGAATGAAAGAGCGGTTGGATGTTAATGTTTATTTCTTCCCGGAGATATGCCCCGAGAGCAAGTAAAGGTGTACAAGTAAATTATGTAAATGGTGAATAAAGAAATAGATGATTTAACGCGGCGCAGGTCTGCCTGATGTTACGTCAGAGGCCCGTCTGCTGTAGCGTCGCCGCGTCCCTAGCTCGACCCCTTTAAGGCGCGGAGATTTTTATTGTGTTAGTTGTTCCCGTATATTATTTATAAGCAACGAAGGAATGCTAAAGAAACTACAAATAGTACAAAACAGAGCGATGCGCACAATACTGAAGTGTAATAGGAGAACTAAAATAACAAAAATGTTGAATGCCCTAGGACTGGAAACCGTAAATCAAAGAATTATATATAATTTAATGGTGCAAATATTTAAAATTAAACATGGATTAGTACCCAATTACTTTGATGACAGGATAATGGTGAATAAGGATTTTCATTCCTACAATACAAGAGGAAGCGACAACATACGACTACCAAAGAAAAACACCTCACAAAATTGTATGATATATAAAGGTATAAAAATCTTCGATAGCCTGCCAAAGGAAATTCAAAACATGGAGCATATAAGGAGGTTTAAACTGGAGTGCAACAATTTTATTATAAAAACTTTTAAATGATTAGATGGAATGTAATATGTCTAAATGAAATCATATATTAGCCCACACAACATTATGTGTGGAACTAAATAATTAAGATAAATAAATACAAGGACAACAATGTCTGGTGTAACAACGAATGCATTTTTCATAACGCTCTGTTTGTTTGGCTAGCGCCTCACTACATCGCCGAATTTACGTCGCGACAAATTGGCAAAGCGAATGGAGCGACAGATTCATTCGATCGAATACGTGTATATTCGCGTATTCGATCGACTAAACGAATATACGCTTGTCAAACACATCGTGCAGTGCGTTTGATAAGCGCATATTCGACCGTAATCTGAAAATAGCAATCATTGCTATTTCGGTATTTAAAAAAAAAAAAATAATAATTTAATATTGTATTTATTTGTACATCTAAAACGTAAACAAACATTAAGTTTGTAATATCTAGTCCCACAATATCTTGACAGTTATTGTGTAACATTAACTCCGTCACTAATTACATTAACAGTAACAGTAACTCCGTCAAACGGTATTAAGTTTGACAGGTTTGGAATTAATGAATTTAACCAATCAGAAAGAAGTGAATGAGAGAGGCCATATTTCCCCCCTGGGCATCCCATCCACCTCAGCCTAGATTAAATGGAAACATTGATTTTATTAGAGGCTTTGCAAAACAATTAAACCTTTGATTCCTCCCATAGACTTATTTTTAACTTAATAATCAACCCGTGCAACGCCGGGTACGAACAGCTGGTACAGTAGCCGGCAAACATCTTGAAATTTCACGGCGTAGTGGGGGGAAGTTTGCGCATCTACCATTCCACTAAAGAGACCCAAATTTTGTCTTCTGCGCATTACCCCACTACGCCAAAAAAAATTCAAGAAGTTTGCCGGCAACTGTATTATATAAATACGTTGCAACTAAATATTTATTAAAAAACGAGACTAATTCATGTAAAATATTTTCTCGAAAATATCACGGCAATTAATTAACTCAAAAATTGAATTTTGTGTCTTGTCATAGCCCAAAACTAGGGGTGCGATATGTCGAAAAAATAAAGTAAAGTAGGTACCTAAAAAAAATATAGAGGGAAATGTGGTTATATTAGTGTTATAACATAAATTGTAATGATTTCCTATATATACAATATAAATGCCAAGAAATGTGGTTTACCTTTGAAGACATAGTCTTCAGCTTCAGACGAGTCCTGGTGGGCCGCCACCCTCGGCGTGCCCGGAGCCCTCGGGCTGTGCAGGACCCTGGCGCTGTTCGGGAACTTGATGCTGCTGGCAGCTCTGGAGGCGTTTATCGGCTCCAAGCCAGGAACTTTGGCCCTTCTCAGGCTATTCGGGACTCTGTCGGGACTGTTCAAAACCCTTCCGGGGCCGTTGGGGAATCTGGTTAGACCGTCGGGGACTCTCGCCGGGCTGTAGGAGACTTTTGCTGGACTGTCGGAGATTCTCACGGGACTGAAGGAGATCTTAGCAGGACTGTCGGAGGCTCTTGCGGGGCTGAAGGGGATCTTTGCGGGACTGTCGGAGACTCTCGCGGGACTGAAGGAGACCTTCGCGGGACTGTCGGAGACTCTTGCAGGACTGAAGGAGACTTTTGCAGGGCTGTCGGAGCCTCTAGCGGGACTGTTGAACACTCTTCCAGGATCGTTGGCGGCCCTCCTGGGACTGTTCCTGGCGGGACTATTGGAGACTCTCCTGGGACTCGCGTGGGGGCTCTTCCCCCGCGGTGAATGCATCACTGGAACTGAAAAAAAGTTACAAAACATCGTGTACAAATATAATAACTGCTATGTAAGCAGTTCTCATTATTATTATTATTTTCTTCAATAGTTCTCATTATTTCTTCGTAAGCGTGCAAATTGAATAAAATAAATCACACGCGATTTTTCGGTCCATTATAAAATAAATTATGACACAAAAAACTAAGTGATTTATGTATCATCAATATTAAGATAAATCTCGAAATTCGTATGCCGGTTAAGTTTTAATAGAGTAAGCCAATGATATAATACACTGTATTAAGCGTCAAATCTTGGCATCTCAAAAGTAAGGTAATTGCCTTACTTGCATTCGTTATCAAACGGACTTTCGTTGTGATCAGGCGCGACGCTACGCGGAAAAAGGAACAAAGTATCGTTCACTACTGTAAGAATGAGTATATTATTTTAGTCACCGTGACTTCAAATTATCTGATTTTTCCTCCTAAACGCAGAGCGTTTGTGTGCCGTGATTTGTTCTCTTTGAATGCAATATTTGCTACATATGAAAGCCGGCTAGTATGGGAATAACGTGTCTATATTATAATACGTCAATGGCGTAAGCCATGTGCGCGCGTATTTCTTGCTCTCTACTAATCTTTCCATTCTTCCAAATAAATCAACTGAACGATACCTACCTATCAACTAAGGTAGGTAGGTACCTACTTCCCATGTGTTCATTAATAATTTAATCGATACCAGATTGTACATAGGTACCGACAATTCTGTCTTATTTGAAAATATGATTATTACCTGTCATCATCAAAGGGCTTTCACCCAGTATATACGTAATATATTTTGAAAAAAGCCGCAATAACTACATAGCTTTTCCACATAGCATCGTTTACGTTAAATTAAATTCTGTTGTCCGCAGAGATAAGACTCTTTTTTTCTAGGAGTGCCAGACAAGATTTTTTAATTTAACTTTAATCATTATTCTATGACAGTCGCTGCATTTCTGACGCATTTTTTTTTAAAACGTATTTATTTACTTTTCAAAATGTAAAAAAAAATCATTTTAAGACCCTCCGCAACATTAGAAAAATAACATTGATAATTGTAATATTGAAAGATTGCAATAGAGTTTACATACCTAATTACATTATAGACGAATATTTTTTCGTTGATTTTTCTGTATGTCTTTATAATTGATTAATTAGTTTGGTTTTAAATTTCACAGAACTTTGTTCTGAAAAAATTGCAACTTCACAATAAGTATGTGTTCTTAAATATAATATATTTCGTTTACCGTATGAAATAATGAGCATTTATTTATTTTATCAAATTGAATGATACAAGCAATTTAAAAAAATCAAGATTAATTTAAACGATAAACATATTAGGAACTATCGGGTAAATAATTAATTACCGGAGTTATAGCAAAAATAGACACTCATTTGACTCAATATTTTTCTATGCATAATATAGGTACTTAACTTGACTAGAAACGTCGAAAAACTATTGTTTAATATTTTATATATTTCTTTAAACAAATCGTGTTGAATATTGCATTATCATACAAATGCTAATGTTTAGGAACTATGTTGGAGACAAACAAAGAGACAATTAAAGCTAAATAAAGGCGTAATTAGGTTAGCGTTTGAATGGTAACGACTGTCTCTAGGTCAGACGCCAATTCCGACCCCAAAAAGACTCCTTAAATACAAAAATATCATTTTCCGGTACAATACAGAAAACGCAACACAATAATATTTCAATATGCAAGAAACCCGTTTTTCCCGCACGCAAACATCCATTATCGAAGCCGCAAACCTTTTCGATTGTTGTTAAAATACAACATTTAAAAATGGTTTAAAATGGAAATTGGCCTTGGCACCCTGACCCGGTGGGGGCGGCCCGACCCCAATAGGGCTCGTGCTAAAACCACAAAAAAAAGACAGGCTCACGAGCATTTCGCTCATTTCAGCGGATCTTTTATTTCGCAAACTAGATCGCGCTTTCCCATGTGGGTTAGAGCTGCACGACCATTAATCAATGTCGCCTGTCGTGCCGGCGACATCTCGAGGGTTCCATTGACACGACATGGCGTAGGTGAAGTACAATGTGTTCCCGTGTCGCATTGTAGTCGAGTACGAATGCGTGTAGAGACAGTGCCGAATTAAGCCATCGCGCGGCCTCTAACAATTGTTATTAAAGCGGCACATTCACTGCAAATGCATATTTCGGCGTTTTTTTTTTACGAAAATGTGGATTTTTATCATTCATTTATATCAGAATGTATATGATAGATTGCAATTTTTTAGGGCGATAACTTAGATAGAACCTTTGTTCTTATATAAAATTAATAAACTGAACATTATTTAAAATAATTAAAAAAATATAGGCATTAATCGACAGGCCGCGACAAAAAAACGTTATTAATGTTCTAGGGCGAAGAGACGTTTGTTTAATATTTATTTGTATGTAAGCATAATATGTTTTTTATACGTATAAAGTTGACCTTATTATCTAGAATCCATACTAAGGAAATTAAGAACTATTCAATATTAATAATGTTATAATCTTTCAAACTTGCAAGAAATTTTTAAGTTTTTTAATGATTTTCAAATGCTATTATTCATATAAAGAGATGATTTTAAGCGATATATTCTACTTAATCCCGCACTTTGAATCCTCACCCACTATTTAAAAGTATTTTTTTTTATTAGACACAAGTTAATTACTATTTAAAAAATAAATAAAACACAGTATGATTATGTTCCAAAACACAGAGGTTGGATTTAGGATATCGTCACGAGATTTGGTTGTGAGAGGAAAATGGAAACACTGGAAATTAATTATAGATTTATTGATTGTTTTACTAAATTCACAAAGTCACTGGGCGCGAATTAACTTCGAGCACTATTCTTTAATTCGCACTATTTTGCAATTGATCACTCGTCTGTAAACGCTTTGTTGTCGCTTGCTAACACTTTCCGGAAAATTCCGTTCAACGTAAGTAGATACTTCGCTCGGTTATCCACGACTGTTCACACTGGTTTACCGCTCCGTTGCTTATGTCGCGCCGGTAGAATCGTCAAAATAAACATTGATTCGCCGCGGCACTGGCTCCGCTTTTTGTATGAAACACGTTGCATTTCTGGTGTTTGCGAGAATGTTCCCGTCGCTTCCAGACTGTCCAAGACGTCTCCCGAATGTTGTAGATAATTCCAGAGTGTTGTAGGACGTTCCAGATGCTTTCATTGTGTTATTGTCTTCGAAATATTACGAGGGCTTCTGGCAGTGCGCGATTCCCTCTGTTTACTATTTCGTTACAATATAAAATAGAACACTACTTTTGCGAACAAAAGTTTCTCGAGTTGTGAGCAAATTTAAAGATAACACTAGTTAAATCAATTTTTCTAAGTAAATCGCATTCAATGTTTATTACAGTGGGGTTATTTAGACAATATGGTCCCATTATGTTCCTTAAGCTTAATGTCGCTTTAATGTCGAAAAAGAACGTTCTTTTTTACAGTTAATAATCATTAAAGACAAGTAAATGCGTAAGACTATTTCCACATTTGAGAAACACGTCTCTTATGAATTTTCCACGATAATTCTATAACACTGCAGTTCCAGAGCCTCATGCTTTGTGTTATCAATAGGAGCGCCCGCGCCGCGTCTGTTCTAAGCAGTTCGGCGAACTGCGCAAGTTCGTGGCCTAGACTTTTTTTCCAAAATGTTTTGGTAAGCACTCACTTTCTCTGATGGTGTACAAAAGTCTTCAAAGAAAAACACAGAGAATATATCACTGGAAGCCGGCTCACGCTGCGGTCAGTTAAATCGGAGGCACTCTGCAGGCTGGTAGTACCAAGGAGACCTGGAGCCACCAAGTTTGCGGAACGCGCTTTCAGCATTGCGGGCCCAACTATAGGTTGTTCGGTTTTCTTAGCTACGACAATAAAATTGAGACAGCATCCCATGAAGGGGATGTGTTTCATTGGGTGCATTTCTGACCTATTCTGACATTAAAAATATTGCTACTTTGGTGATTGTAAAACACTCAAAAATAGAGAAACGTCAAGACATACGTCAATATTTCTGTATTTGTAACGAACATATTGGCTTTAATTTAATATTTGAACTCTTAGTAATTAGTAGATTTTGTTAAAATATGTTTAATTTTATCAAATAATCATTTATTCTTACATTCCATGCTCTAGCAGACTGCTTTAAACCATAAACTGCTTTCTTAAGTTTAAGCACACAATTACTTGGACCATTTAAACTAGGTGGTGCCTGCATGTACACATTTTCTGTTCAAAAAACCATTTAAAAATGCTGTTACCACATCAAGGTGAGTGATTTCAAAATTAAATTTTACACTTAATGCAAACAGAAGTCTAAGAGTAGAATACCTGAGAACTGGCGAGTAAGTTTCATGAAAATCTATTCCATGCTGCTGAGTATAACCTTTTGCCACAAGTCTAGCTCTATACCTGATATTGTTATTGCTTTCTAGCTTCTTCTTGAATACCCATTTGCATTGTACTACTCTATCTGCCTCCTCTTGACTAACAATCTCCCATGCTTGGTTGTCATCAAATGCTTGAAGTTCATCAGATATAGCCTGCTGCCACTTGGCTTTCTCTGGACCTTTGGTAGCTTCTTCATAAGTATTGTCTTCAACCCAATACTCTGGTTCATCTGAAATACATACCATGCCTTTCAGGTGGTTTCCTTATACGCTTTTCCCCTAAACGAGGCTCTTCATTTTCAGACAGATCTTCCTCGGATAGTGACTGATAAGACTCTCCGTCTGTTGATGTTGTATTTTTCTCTGAATCATATACATAGGTAGGATCATCTTGATCTGTCAATGTTATTTCGCTTTCTTCTGTAGAACTTTCCTCTTGTAATGATAGCTGTTTTTCAATCTGACCTTCATTTATTTCTATCTGAGTAGTATCTTTTTCCATTACAATGACATCTCTACTGGTACATATTTTTCTTGTGTCTGGATTATATAGTCTGTAACCCTTCACATTTTCAGAGTATCCTACTAATATATATTTGACTGCTTTCTTGTCCCATTTTAATCTTTTATTTTTAGGAACATGCATCATTACTGGGCTCCCAAATATTCTGACATGACTGAGATCAGGCTTTTGTCCTGTCCATACTTCAATCGGTGTCTTTTGGTCCAAACCTGAAGCTGGCGATCTATTCTTTAAGTATACTGCTGTGTTAACTGCTTCCGCCCAAAAACTTTTATCTAGTCCTGCCTCAAATAAAAGACATCTTGAACGTTCAACTATAGTCCTGTTGAAACGCTCACTGAGACCATTCTGCTCCGGAGTATATGGATTAGTCTTCTGATGGATAATTCCACTATCTTTCAGGTAATTTTCCATCAAATCTGAACAAAACTCCCCTCCATTGTCAGTCCTCAATGTTTTTATCTTTGTTCCTGTTTGATTTTCAGCCATTCTTTGAAATTCCTTGAAATACTGTAGAGTCTGATTCTTCTCCTTTAAAAAATATACAAATGCCATCCTGCTAGCATCGTCAACAAACAATAGAAAATACTTTGCACGTCCAATCGATCGAACCTCCATAAGCCCACACAGATCCGAGTGAACTAAATCTAGCACTTTTGTAGTTCTATGTTTTCCTGATTGGAAGGGCAAACGGCTCTGTTTTCCTTCACAACACACTTGACAGTTGGATTTCTGAATATCAGCCTTCATATCGAAGGATATTCCTTCTACAGCACCATTTTTCATTTTCTGCAAATCATTACTATTTATGTGTCCTAATCTTCTATGCCACTGGTGTGCATCTGTAGTTTGAACTGCTGCCGCTAACACTTTCTCTGACTTCATAGTTTTCAACTTATACACACCATTCTGCAAAGCTGCTATTCCAATTAGATCATTTTGTTGGTTATGTATATAACATACATCACTTTTAAAGGTAACTTTGTTTTCTCTTGCTATTAACTGGCTTACTGATAACAAGTTAGTAGTTAGGTTAGGTATGTATAAAATGTTGTTTACTTTAATGTCAAACTGAGAATTATTCACCAGCGCAGTGATCTGTGTATCACCGGCACACACAACTTGCACACTCATATTATTTGCAACAATGATTTCCTTCGTATCGTGCACTTTTCTCACTTGTATCAAATTTTCTTTACTTGATGTCATATGGGCACTTGCTCCCGAATCGATATACCAGTCTTCCTTATTAAATTCACTGTTAAAAAATGCAGCACTAAGTGCGTTTACTTGTTTTTCTTTTCCTTCGGGACACTGGTTTTTAAAGTGGCCAATTTTCTTGCACTTGTAGCATTTTATAATCTTTTTGACATTTGGCGTTGACGTTTGTTTCCCGCCTTTTGAATTGAAGTTTTGGCTCGTCTTGCTTTTTTGCTTTGACCATAATGCAACTTCCGAGTCATGGTCACCGATTTCAGAGCTCATATCAAGCAGTTTTGTTTTAATGACATCAGAATTTATGGCAATGCCAGAATGCTCTATTGCCATAATCATTGGAGCAAACTTTTCTGGCAGCCCCGCCAAAAGCAATGATCCGATCCACTCTTCGTTAATTTCAAAGCCTGTACCTTTAAGTCTTTGAGCAGTTTCGACGATTTGACTCACATAACTAGTCATGGTTTCACAATTATCAAGTCGTATGGATATCAATGTTCGAAGTAAACTGATTTTCCTTGTGAATCCGCTGTCATCAAATAACTTCTGAAGTTTTTGCCACAAATCTCTGACTTTGGTTTCATTTTTGATGTGCACATATAACTTGGGATCAATGGTCATTATAAGCTTTGCTTTTGCTTTTCAAGGCAAAGCAGAATGTGTTGACAAACAGTTTCCATATCAACAACTTATAGGAAATCTTATGTATTTGTCAGTATTGACACGACCAGACATATCTTATAGTGTGAGTTATCTTAGCCAATTTAATAATTGTTATAATTCAGTTCATTGACATCATGCACAAAGACTTCTCAGATATTTGCAGAAAACCAAGTCTTATGGTTTGAAGTTTACTAAAGATAATTGTAATTTAGAAGGCTTTGTGGATGCTGATTGGGCTGCAAATACTATAGATAGAAAATCATATACGGGTTTTTGTTTTAAATTGTCATCCTGTGTAGTATCATATGAATGTAGAAAACAGCAGACGGTCGCATTATCTAGTACCGAAGCCGAATACATGGCCATTGCTGAGGCATGTAAAGAGGCAATTTATCTAAAAAGTCTTTTAAGAGATAGGTATTATTGATTGTAACTATACTGTAGTAATTTACAATGATAATCAGAGAGCTCAAAAGTTGACAGAAAACCCTTTATTTATGTGCGGTACCATTTCATACGAGAAGCAATTTCTAATAAGCTTGTAAAAGTTGTTTATCTGTCAACATCTGAGATGCCTGCCGACATATTAACGAAAAGTTTATGTGGTGCAAAACATAACTATTTTATGAAATTATTAGGAGTTCAAAGTGTTTAAAATGTCAGTCAAGTTATTTTTTTTGTTGTTATTTATGGATGTTAGATTATTTTGATAAGTGGTGCTGTTAAAATATGTTTAATTATATCAAAATAATATTAATTAACTCGATACCAGCGCCACGTAGTGATTTAAATGTGTACTATATATATAGTCTATGAAAAAAAAAAAAGTAAATAAATAATGGTCTATTGTTCAGCCATCTTCATTCGTTTTATTAGATTTGTGTGGAAAAAAACTGATTTCTCCGACTTTTAAAATAATATTAGTATGTAGGTACTTATTTTATACAATATTCATCAAAAACTTATATTTAAGATAAAACTCCAGATTGGAAAGACTGATTTGAATGATGATAGGAATGTGTTTGACACCCATGTCGATCTTTTTTTAAGAACGTCTTTAAGAGGTGCGTTAAATAAATATTTGTTACACATAACCATGTTATGTGTAACAAATATTTATGTACCTACTTATTTTAATTTAAAGTGATTTATATGTCATTATACTCCACATTTCCCTTAATCAACATGTCACTTATTATTATTATTATTACCTTTTAACTATTATTATTGTAACTTTTAACTGTATTTTTATTTTAACTGTCTTATGTTATTTTAAAAAAAAATTATTCTGTATATCGTAAAAGCCCATAAGGGCGTTAAATAAATAATAAATAAATCTTATCTTTATTTTTGTAAATATTAAATTTGATATTAACCTGCCAGTTGCTGTCTCGAACTGTGCGGATTCATCTTTTCGGGCCCGTCCGTTCTGTGTTTCTGCAAATAAAACAATAAATAGTACACAATTAGCAAGTTAGAAATATTGTAGTAGGTACTGTTGAGCATGCAGGTACATTATTACTTCAGAACTAATCGCGGAAGTTAATCTTCGTCTATACGGCGGAAGGTCAGCGATTTGGAGTAGCCCAAAGTGCCGGGAATTAAGAGATTCCAAGAGCTGATAGTCGATTTTCGTGACTCGGGCCGCGCATTACGCACGGCAATATAAATACAGTTAATAATCTTAGCGCTGTCGAAGTTTTCAGTGACAGTGAACCGATTTTTAGTCGACCAGAAAACCACCTTGAGGCACCAAAAAATAAATTCAAATTCAATTTTATTTGACTTAACTGTACATATAAAATTTGTTTTATCGTCACTGTTTACGGCGTACGTTGGTTAATATTTTATATGAACAAATTATTTTGAAAATTTCAAAATGGCGGAGTCATGTGCTGTCCCGCAAAGGACCTTCTCCGTGACGCGCGCATCTGGGGGAGATAATCATGTCGCCAGGGTTTGAATGGAATGAAAAAGTTAATTATTTTCTTGTGAAATAATGTCTAAAAATAATTTTCATTTTTTTCCTAAAAAAATCAATGTAAAATAAAGGCGAATTTTATGAAAAAAAATTGTACGCTACTTGGTAGATAATGTATACCTTATTTATTTGAATAAATTTTGCTATATACCTACCTTATTCCTTCATATATCTTACCTATTATGTATCTGCATGTGATGATTTCTGTTTATATATCCATATCCTCTTATATTTTTATATATCGCTCTTATTATAATTTTATAATGGAATGTGTGGGACTACACTGTCCTCCTCACATACCGGAATAAAGCTTTAATATTATTTTTATTATTATTATGATATTTTAGTTATAAGTGTGCAAAATACGAACAAAATCGTCAGAAAAAGAGAGCTTCGAGAAAAGCGCAAAAGAAGAATGCAATTCGTTAAAAAATTCACATACCATGATAGCCTCAAATTGCTACAAATCCAGCCAATATAAAGCCAATGATGACTCAAAGAATTTTCAGAACTTCAAGCTATAAGATAAAGCAAAAAAAAACAATTTGTTAAAAATGTCAAGGTGGTTTGAAATCGTTAAACGTCCTCAATCATTTCCCCTTCATTTGTCCTTTTGCATGAGTTAGCCACTGTTACTGTTGTCCACTCCCTTTCGCTTTGAATCAGGTTTCGTGTCTGTACACGCGTCGGGCTAATTACTCATATAGAATGATTCCAATTTGAAAAAACCATTGAAAATTTAAAAAATCCAAAATTATACTATAATTATTTTTTTTTTTAAAAGGAAAATTTGTTAGATCATTTTTATCGTCGCCACGAGTCCGCCTGCAAAGTTTCAGCTCGATTTGATCACGGGAAAAATCGATCCAAAGTTTTTTCGTCAGACAAGCAAGCAAGCAGACGCTACGAGTTAAAACAAAGAGAGTAAAAATAAAATACAATCGTTCACATGATTAATCATACAAAACTGATTGTTGCTTTTTTAAACTGTGATGGAAATATGTAGTCATTCCCCACAAATTTTCCAGGACATCTTATTGTATCTGGATCAAATGGAAACATTTGGTTACAAACAAATGGTTACAACTTAAAGGTTTTTCAAAACAATGGAAACTTTTTTTTAAATCTACAACTGTTATTCAGTAGTCATGTACAAAATTGTTTTTGTTTACGTCTAACAGTCTTTTTGAAACAAAGAAAAAAATATTTTGTAATACCTAGACAAAGGATTTGGGGTATGTACTCGTATAATGCAAATGACGGCAATAGATTGATCACTTTTATGTTGTGAATATACTAGTATAAAACACTAATAATTTTTTTTTGGATTTGATTGAGAAATTCTCTTTAAAAAATAATATGTATGTAGTTAATTCTCTCGTTAAGTGTTCAATACGACTACGTCTGAGAAACATTAATTCGCGGACTGTCAGTTGAACTGCCCTGCTCCATGGCAAGCCACCCTAGGCGTATTGGGTTCCCATTAAACAGCATTAAATGACGATAGTGATCTACAACCAAATTATTACTAAAATCGCTAACGGAAATGTAGGGAAAGCCCTTATCCAATAACTAAACTAAATAACGAAATTATTTTTAAAACGATACAGTGCATTTAGGTCTCCGCTTAAATTAAAGCTAATTACGAGTGGTTATTAGGAAATTTCCCGATCCGCGAGCTTAAAGAGGTCATAAGTTCAGCTTTAGTTTAGAGTTGGCACATCAACTCGTAACTGGTACTCACTGTACCATATTGAAAGTGTGTTAAAGGTTCAATGGGAGTGTATTGAGTAAAAATAAGCAAGGAACACATACATTTTACCTATAATCATTTTTTTCGTTTATTAGTTTAACCCCATCATACCTAGTGCTTATTATACTTAATTTGGATGTAGGCCCAGATTTTTTTGACACGATCCATAAAATAAATGTGTGTGATCTTTCAGCGGAAGTGGAGGAGAATCTACGTGAACCCACGACCCACACACCAGACATTCACTCCCACACACTTGAGTCTCAACTCACCTGAGGAAGGAAACAGAAGTTTCCGAAACATTTCGTGTTTTACTCAAAATACAATAGTGTTATTCAACAGTGTTATTCATAATTGTTAAAATGGATTTCCACGAAGCAAACTCCACCACATTTAATTATTTAAAAATATAACTAACTCCTTAAAGTGAATTGAAAAGCCTGATTCACTTGGCTCGTCAATCGGTAAAGCTATTTTTTAAATTTTTTATTTTATTTAATATATGGTACAAATACAGTTCTTATATATTTACATATCAGATAAACATTTTTTTAAATACTTTATAGTCATGTAGTACCTCATCAGTAAAGAGAAGCTCTTGAGTCTGATGAGGGAGCCACAGTTTTTATTTCTTATTATAGTATATAGGTAGTATATACGAGTTATTTATTAATACGGAAAAAAAGGTAAATTGATAATGAAAGTATTGAAGTTATTTTGAAAAAAGCTGTAGGTTTAAATGATTTATGAATTTAAGTTTGATTTTAGGAAAATTTAAATTTTTTTGATTTGCTCTGACAAGTTACTGGTGCATCGTATCTCGATAGGTAAGTTATTATAGCAATTAATGGCTTTATAACTATAGTGATGCTGCATTTGGTTTGTTTTACATTTAGGCATTATAAATTGGTTTCCATTTCTCATACGTTTGAAGTATTCCTGGTTTTCTGTAAGGTTTTTTTCTTTGCACATTTTTAATATGGAAACTTGCTTGAAAATATCATCTACGTTTATTACTGGATTGTAATATTGTTGTTATATATAGGTATTTTTTGTAGAGAAAATAAGATGTATGTAGTTTTTTCGGCGTTGAGTGTCAGTAGGTTGCTGTCAAACCATGATTTTAGAGTATTGATATCTTTATTTGCTAATTCGTGGGCTAGTTATCATCTGCGTAAGATATTAGTTAAACATTAAATGTCATTTACATATAAAATAAATAGTAATGGCCCGAGGACCGTGCCTTGGGGGATTCCGAAATGGCTTGTTAGTGACGTGCTTAAGGTATCATTTAATTTTACTATTTGAGGTCTATCTGTTAGGTAGCTTTTAATCCAATTAAGAGCTAAGAGATCTATCTACCGTTTTTTTTTAAATTTTATCACAAGTTTTTCAGAAATGCTAACAAATGCTTTCTTTAGGTCAATAAAAATTCCTATGCATTTATTTGATTTATCCAGATTACTTTGTACAATTGTCGAAACTTTTGCGATAGCATCTTCCCTCAGTGAATCCAAATTGATTCTTATTTATTGTAGAATTTCTTTTTAATTTGAATACATATCAGTTTCTTTACCCAAGAATCAATAAGCTCTTTTATTGCTCAATGGTAATGTCTACGTTGTCCCCTTGTCGTCGCCCCTACATAATAGCTCAAACAATACCTACCAAAAAAATTTACGACTTTCATACAATATTCAATAATAGATGTCTAACTTAAGAGTTTCACATATAATTAGGTATTGAAATAAACGGATGTTTATACGAACTGTATGATTGCATCAAAGCGAAAGAATTATTTGTATTGGATATAAGTTACTGTAATGATAGGTTTGCCAACATTTTACAGAAAATAACTCAGAAATACTGAAAAAAAAACTTTGAAGTCGCTTCATAACTATTGATATTAGATTATTGTTGCCTGAACATTGTGGACTCATCGTTTAGACAGGAATCTACCTGCAAAGTCTTATGGGCCAGCTCTGTTACCAATATTTGGGTGGATATGTGACATTTTTGTTTCGAATTTTCACATAAGTCCATTTCTTTATTTTTTTTCAATTGGTTGAGCAACTTTGTAGATTGACATTTAAAAAAAAAAGATTTTATTAATAGTCATCTTAAATGCTCTTTAATTCTTACAAAGTTTAAGAGTTAAAGAGCATTTAAGATATCTGAATAATCACGTTTTTTCTGAATTTTCAATTCATTTATTAGAAAATGATCACGGTTTTGATAAAAATTTAGAACTTTCTATTTTACACATAAATAATTTTGGTCTGAAATTGAATAATTTAGAATCATTAGAAATTAGTAAAGCATGTAAAAGTAAAAATATATTATTAATAATAAATTGAATTTAACTACTAGTCCAATTCTAAAAAATTTTCCAATAATTTTGTGTAATCAAGAACTTCAGCAATAACATTTAAAAATAATTTTTAAATAGTTTAGAAAACCAAAAAATAAAAGACATTCATTTTGAATTTTGACATTTATAAAACACCCTGACGACGGAAAAGTTTTTCAGAAACATGTAGATAAGTAGATTAAAACAAAAAATAAAATCTCTTTTTTAAGTCCATTTCTATTGTTCAAAATTTGAAAAAAACTGCTGTACTAGGTAATAATTTTACAAAAATCACGGGAACTAGCGCCCGTCCTAGAACTGGTTATTATATATTTAATCATCAATAAAGTATTTTTTGATGTTTAAAATTAATAATTAGAATGAATAAATAGCCCACACCCGAGAGTTAATTCCTTTACATATTTGATTTATGTAACAGTTAATGTGCGTTCCTGACGAAGACACAGTGGTCTGGAAACGGGTCGACTTTAAAAACAACCAATGTGGTTTATACAAACTTTGTCAAAGTTAAGAATGTTCTTAGGTTTTCACGGCCACTCAGAATCTTCAAGTTAGTGTTTACTGGGGTACACACATCAGGGTTTACTGGGGTACACACATCAGCCCTGATGATGGACCCTGCAATGGGATCCGAAACGTCGGCCCGAAAGGTCGTAACAACACGGCATAATACCCCAGTAAACACAAACTTGAAGGTTTGTCAAAGGTTTTTAAAATGAATATTTATACTCTTATTTCTAGAGCGTAAACGTTGTCGCGTGTTGCATTTTGAAAATTGGTATTTAATTATTTTTGCCAAAGCATTTTGCTGTCACCTGGAGAACGCGTCACTTCCGATAGCCATCAAGTCTTGAACGGTCGGAAGTCGGCGAGCAGAACATGCACAGGACCCTGGAGCAGAAGCGATGGCCGAAGCACATGAAGCCAGTCCGCCTGAAGACAGAGGCGAGTCCCGCCCTAGTGACCCACTTGCACTCATTACGAATTCACCGCATAATAAGCCTTTTTGCTCATGATTCCATTCGTTACAGTGCAAAATACCTGGGGTATATTTGATGTGTATTTTCCGAGCAGTTAGCTTTTCTGTGTCTTGAAAAACGATGTTTTCTGTGTCTTGAAAAAAAAACGCACTTTGACGTATTCTTTTAACTTCACAAATTCCTGAAAAATTTTCGAGAATTTAATTTTCGAACGAATAATCTGCAAGATTTTGAATGGAAATATATTCGTAGTAGTGATGGGTCCGCTCTGTGCTAACTACTACATACTTCAAATACTACATTTTTATTTGAAGGTGCACACTATAAACTACACACTTCAAATCGCATTCATCAAATTTTAAATCGAAGTATGGTGTTTTTTTATATGTGAATGAAGAAATTTTTGGAAATCGAGAAAAATTTTGGCACTGAACAACAAAATATGGAATATTGGGATTGATCGAAATCTCTGAAACAAACCCCCCCCCCCCCCATGGAGTTGAAAATTTTGTAGTAGGTACTACAATACAATTTTGTAGTATTACAATTAGTTCATTTCATGTAGTTTATACTGCAAATGTAGTGTGCATTGGTGAACGTGTCTGTGTTGTAGTCTTCATTTTGAAATGTAGTTTTCCCTTCGCTAATTCGTAAGTAGGAACTCCTTTAAATTTGATAAACCTAGGTTACACAAATAGTAACTAACTTATTATCAAGGAGATGGCACAGGGATAGGTAACTGTCATCTTCTCATTTGTCGAAATTTTGATAAAACATTTTTGTAACTAATTTTAAAGCCAGGGCGGAGATTTATTTCTATGCTTTCATTTCAAAATTAGTTTTCAATTTTGAGATTGACACACACAAAAATTATTATCAAAAAAAATTTCGTGCGTGTACTAAAGTAAGCGAGGTAGAAGTTATACTTCTACAAACAAATACTTAAAAACTACGAAACATTCTTAAACTCGCATGTAAACAGAATCTGATAGCTGACAAGAATTCAACATCTGGTAAAACATTTCCGCTACATGCTGCGTGCCTTCCTTAAATGCTCCAAAAGAAGTATAACTTCAAAAATTTATTATCACATGATGGCCTCTAAACTTATTCTCATCTCATCTTCTTCCCATTGTCCTACTCGGGTCGGGGACCCACTGCATCGACAAAGCGCCTCCATTCGTCCCTGTCTCGCGCTGATTGTGCGGCCTCCGTCCATTGCAGTCCCATCCTTTCCTCACACAGTTTCTGGAGTTGCCTCGCCCAACTGTGTCTGGGGCGGCCCACTGGACGTCTTCCCTCAGGAATCACTCAGTATTTTCTTAGGAATTCGGCCATCATACATTCTTAATACGTGCCCAAGCCACCTCAGTTTTTCTATAAAGAGTAGCAGCGGTTCAATGTTTAGATCATCTCGGATCGTCGAGTTTCTTATTCGATCCCATTTCGTAACCCCTGCCACTACTCTCAAGTACTTCATTTCGGCCGCTTGGACTCTAGAGCGCGTTCGTTCGTTTAGCATCCATATCGGGTGACAGTACATAAGCCTCGAGCGGTATACCGATTTGAACACTGCCATCTTTGTCTCGATACTAAGCTCAGCTTTCCTCATCACTAAGCTGTAGAGAGGACGCAACACATCACTTGCCGCACCTATTCTTCGATCTATTTCTCCACCTTGCCGTCCATCGCTGGAGAATTATTTTCGTGTACCTATTTCTTTTTATATTACAAAATTTAATTTGCGTTTGCAAGTTTACCAACAAAATTAAATGCCCTAAAAAATATATGAAACAAAACAATAATTCGATTAAGAATCCTTGAAGACCCCATAAAACAATGAAACTGCGGAGAATGAAAAAGTTGCAGGCGCAAAATTATAAATTCATGTTATTTATGTCATGCAGACATCGTTGACTATATTTCTGCCCGCTGCATTTTAAAACAAGCTCGATATCACTTTTATGGAACCGCACAAAAAGCGCGACTAGTAAAATTATAAAAAAAAACAATTCAATTTCCTTAATGAGTAGTTCGGGGTGACTTTAGCCACCCCCGCAGCTGTCAAAGCTCACCTTGAATAAATTTACGATCGAGATATAACCGTGTGACGTCAGCGGGTCGTTTCTATGGCGTTATGTGTAATTTCTACAATAACATTGACTTTTCGATCAATGCTCGTATAGTTCATGTACCCGCATGTATATTTGACACTTTTAACAACTGATTTTACAGACAACCGAAGGGATATATTTTTTTAATTTTGAAGGGTTTCAGCTCCAGTTGGTTTTGTTGCAAACCGTACAGATTCCCTGGATAAATTCCAATTGGAATTGGAAGGTTTTTATCATTTTATTAGACTTATGGAATGAACTTGTTTATATTCGATACAAGTTACTGTAATGATAGTCCAACGTTTTACAAAAAATAAGTCAAAAATATTGAAAAATATGCAAACTTTGATGTTACATACCTCAAAAACTATTGATATTAGGTGATGGTTGCTAAAATATTTTTAATTCATAATTAAAGCAGGAATCTATCGGTAAAGTACTGTGGACTAACTCTGTTACGCCCTGGATAATACTTAGATATATGTATATACAGCATCGAAAAAAATTATCACCAAAGAATGGTAGGTACATATTAAAATATGGGCTCTACACTCGTCTTGAAATTTGATTGACTGACACAAAGTTGCATGTTTTTTTGGTAAACATTATGAATATTGTTTGTTTCGACTAATCTAATTAATTTACAAATTAACACCGCTTAAAAAGATACACAAGATACCAAACACTAGACCCTAGAAAACCGAAGCTCTTTCAGATGCGACAAATAAATTGAAACTGAAAAATATTCATCGTTCAATTTTTGTCAGAGTTTAAGTCTAGAGTTTAATTCTACGATCATAAATCTCTACTCACACAGTGAGATTATTAATTGAACCTAATATGACTTTGATAAATCGATCTATAACATGCGGTTTTAATTTTACATACAAATTATTTGGGTAACAAATTACAGCCAGTTATTTATGTGGTATTTTTCTTAACTTGATAGATTTTAAACAACTGGTACAGCCAGCCATGGCCGAATTTCACACGCGAAAAAATTATATTAAATAGAACAAATTTATTTTGTTATATTACTTATTTTTCTTATCATATTTATGCATCCTCGCTTTTTTAAATCCTATTTCCAATCCTTTTTATGAATTTGGATGCTTCTGTCACTTTTTCAACATAAATGGTCTATTCTATGAAAGATTGACTTCACTTCAAAAACGTCGACCATGTTTCTTTCTTTCCATGTTTCCATAATTTATATTATCATTATCACCATCATTTTCATTCCTTATCCCAGGAGGGTAAGAAACCCAAGATTTCGACAAACGCTTTTCCTGTCTTAGGGCCTGTTGTATCAACTTGATTTATAATAATCTTTCGTTTAAAGCGTAGATTTTTGCGTTCTCCACCAATCAAATGATCCGTTTTCGTAAAAAAATCTATTCTTTAAACAAACTATAACTATATGCATAGCATATACAGATACAACCGGCCCATGCGCTGTTTCAGTTCTCGATGGCCAATCGTCTTCAAAAATCATTAGTGCTGTTTATCCCAACATAATTCAGGACTCCTGGTGTCATTTAACAATCCTCCGTTTTTTTTTTCATAAAAAAAAGAGATGCGAACACGGAATACGCGTCGCATCAATATTGTTACTATTCTCAAACTAAGCCAAAAGTCTGTGCTATGAAAATAGGATAAATTTTCTGGTGTCCTGGACTGGGTCTCGAACCACCGATCACTAGGCAAGCGTTGTGACCACTACACCAATGTAATGTATTAGGTCTTGGGTACGATACGGCGGTGAGCGGCAGAGCGTCAGAGCGTCAATGCGCCAGAGTAGTGAGGGGCGCCGGCCATTATTTAAGGCGATCGTCCAGCAGAGTGAGCAAATTTCACCATATTTTCTCATAATTTCTCTTGCCTTTTTTATCACATTTTTGTATGGAAATATCTCATTTTAAAATTAATTCATCAGGTTACGTATATAACACAAACTAAATTATATAATTGATTAATAAATTACCAAACCTTCGATGTTTTAAAAATGAAGAAATTTCTCCACTTCGTGGGCTTTTTATGACTGAATGGCCTCGTGAGATGTCTTTTTTATTCAGTAATATTACAAAGTAAACGATTATCTTAAATTTATTGCAAAATCTGTTAGTTTGTTTACATGCAATTTATGTTTTAAAAAATACTTTTTTAAAAATTATTTTTATTTTTTGTGGGTTTTTTTCAATCCTTTTTAGATAGTTGATTACTTTTTTTCTTTAATAAATTAAAGGAATAGACATTATTATTTTAAAATTAATACAAGTTTAAGTTTGTGACATTTTAACAAGATATCCGTATCTAAAGAAACAAACCAGTAATGGAGGCCGCACTACCTAGAGACCTGATGTTGGTGTTGTCACCACAAGACAAATGGTAATATTGATCCATTATTTTCTTTTTGTAATGTGTAACCCGATGAACAAATTTTAAAATGAGATATTTCCATACAAAAATGTGATAAAAAACGCAAGAGAAGATATGAGAAAAAATAGTGAAATTTGCTCAATCTGCTGGACGATCGCCTTAACTAAGCTCCCTACTTTACCGTCAATGCGCCCCTCACTACTCTGGCGCATTGAAGCTCTGCCACTCGTATCGTACCCGAGGCCTTATGCAGCCATAACCTAACCTAACCTAAACCTAATTTTCGAATGAAAATGATACATGCTGTGCTCCCTGTACTTTTATAAGGAGTGGAATCACGGATACTCACTGAGACGATACCGAAGCGAAGCATTTGAGATGTGAATCTACAGACGGCTTCTAAAAATAATCTCGATTGATGAGGTTACAAATGATAATACAAATGATCCAGATGCGAAAGGAAAAAGAAATCCTTGAAACAATTTATAAAAAGATATCAATTATTCAAATAGTGAAAGAACACAACATTAAACAATTCGAAACAAGCTTATCTTTAAGATACCAAAATAACTTTAAATAATATATATATTTAAATTTATTTAAATATTATATTTAAATAATAATAATAATACCAATCAATATCAACAAAACTACATATTATATTTAGGCATAAAAAACTTTGATAATCTTCCTACAGAAATCAAACAGCCAAAAGACATGCAACTATTAAAAAAGAAATTATACCTTTAAATAATATTTTTAAAAAAACATTACAGGAGATATATGTGATTGTACAGGTATATCACATATATCATTATAAAAAAAAAAAACGAGCGAACCTTACAGTAGTCGCATATGATGTGCAACATTTGACATCTTACAATTAAAAATATCAATTGAGCAGCAACAGAAATTAACATCAAAATCTAAAAAACCTAATACCTATATAACATAACAATTTATGTAGCTACATCGTGGCGTGTCTATGGACTATCAACTGTCAGATACAGTTGCCGGCAAACTTCTTGAAATTCTTTGACGTGGTGGGGGAATGCGCAGAAGGCGAAATTTGGGTCTCTTTGGTGGAAAGGTAGATGCGCAAACTTCCCCCCACTAGGCCGTAGAATTTCAAGATGTTTGCCGGCTACTGTATCCGACTGTAGCGAAGGAAAAACTACATTTCCAAATTAAGACTACAACACACACAAGTTCACCAGTTTGAAGACTACACAAAGTGTACACTGCATTTGTAGTAAAAACTACATGAAGTGAACTAATTGTGGTACTACAAAATTGTAGTACTAATGAACTAATTGTAGTATTAATTGTAGTAATTGTAGTAAGTGAACTAATTGTAGTATTAATGAAGTGAACTACTGCAATACTACAAAATTTTAGTACTAATGAAGTGGACTAATCGTAATACTACAAAATTGTAATGACCTACAAATAGTGATTCTTGAAAAGTGTGCTACTAGAAAATTTTCAAAACCATGGGGAGGGGAAGTTGTTTCAATTTCCAAAAATGTCTTCATTTATCTACATCGACTTCCCAAAAATTTCACATAAAAAATATTTGAAATGTTGAAAAACTATTTGAAGCAGGTAGGTATGTACTCGTACTTTCAATAACTTTGAAGTGTACTTTGTAGTGTTCGCATTAAAATGAAAGTGTACCATTTGAAGTATTTTCATAACTTGTATTATAAAATAATTTACTTTCAATAATTTGAAGTGTGTGTAGTTTGTAGTATACACTACACTTCAAAAGGTGTGAAGTGTACACTTCAATGTAATGTAGTACTACATTGTAGTAGTTAGTATAGAGCGGACCCATCACTACGACTGATTATTTACTGAGAATTGAAACACTTCTGAAAATGTCGGATATTCGTGTCGCGACTCAAAACAAAGCGTCCTCAATCGTCATGCTGTGGGCCAAATTACTTTTGATACATTTAGTTTTCAAAAATGTCGCAGAAATAATCATTATTACGGAGATTATTTCATACACGCCACAATGTACTTAGCTATTTGCACCTTTATTCCCAACTCCAGCGATCACTTACCATTTGAAAAGTTGAAGAATTAATGGTAGTAATGACGAAATCGTACCTTTCAAATATTTAATAATACCCCACGTGATTTATGGATGTGGGCACGTGCAAATACGAGTACCTACGTATGATCCGATAAATGAACTTCGAGACCTGCTATTTGGAGCAAAGCCTATGTATTTTTCTGATTAACTTTTAATACATTGCAGTATGAACTAGGCCACTTTTAAGCCCCCTGTGCTTGTGGCTCATACACAGGCATATTTTTTAGTATAATCTCGTTCCATATCTTTTTGTTATGTAATTTTGAGGTTTTCGAAGCGGGGCGGACCTAAGGCAAATGCAAAGTGTGCTCATTACTGAACAGCGTGGTCTTTTAGTCTGCTTCTACAGCGCAAATTTTCCTGGACCTTATTTTGAGCAACGTATATCGAGCACGCCTTGTTGGAAATGCTTGGAAGCAAACTACACACCAAAATCGGTGACTTAGCATCGAAACGAAGTACAATTTGAGTGTTCAAAGAATGAGCTAATCATCATAATAAAATGATGTCATCAGCTAAAAAAGATATTTTCAACCTCGATAAAAGAGCGTGGTGTTAAAATCTAAACAAAAAAAAACAACTTCGGCACAATTTCGGCAGTCGTACAAAGCAGCGAAATAAAATCAATCCTTTCAGAATTTTAAACCAGAAATAGATTTGTTTTTGAATGGTTTTCCCTTTTGAAAATGCTCACAAACACCATCAGTCATATCAGCTTTACCAACCAACCAAGTTAATTAACACCGGTGTGTGAACAAAGGATAAAATGTCAAATATAGAACAAAGGACAAAATGTCATAGGTTTATCTAAATTTAAAATGAAAGGAAAGTTGGAAAAAATTACACGATTTAGTACACTTTCTATAGATTTATTTTATACAATTACTTCAACAACAATACAAACAAACTCAAATACCTCGGGGTGGAATTTTCTAGTGATGGGAGGCAGGAAAGATAGAAATTGAAATAGACAGATGAATCAGAGCTGCGGGCGACGTTTTACTTTATCTATATAGTGCGGTGTTAAGAAAATCCGAGCTAAGTATCAAGACCAAACCGAATGTTTTTAAAATTCAGTGTACAGGCCCACCCCAATATATGGCCACTAATATTCCAAATATTCGTGATTCCAACTATTCGAATATCGAATAGCTAATGATAATATATTCTCATATATATTCGTAAAATTTTTAAGAAAGGAATAATTTACTTTGGATGATAATAAATTCTATATATTAAAAAATATATTTAAAAAAAACATAATAATTGTAGAGATTTTTTTTTTAAATATATTGTGACGTAGCAGCCTTTGTTCGTCACACCTCTTCGCGAAACCTCTGAAGAAATGAATTTATCGATCCCCGCACCAACGATCTGCACCAAAAATTGATTTCTGACCGCGTAGGTACCACAAATACTCTATGGAACAAAATAATGTCTTTGGTCTACTGCGGATAGTTTCACAGCGGTCGCGAACGGCGGGGACGAGATTACAAAATGGCGCATTCGGAATCTGACACTTCAGCACGCGAGATGTGAACCTTTCTGTGAACCCTCGTGTTAATAGGTAAGCTCATTCCGAGAGACGCAATTTGAAGTGGCATAAAGATAACATGTGAAATTACATGATTGGTTGTTAATAATGTCTTTCGTCTTAATAGAGGGTTTTTCCACGGGAGCGCTTCGCGCCATGGCCAGGTGACGCAGCATGGAGTGAAAGGTGAATCCATTGCAACGCCTGGGGGGCAGCTGCAGAGGTGATGTTCCGGTAATCATCTGCATCGGCCGCCCAAAGCCTCGGGGCGGGGTTGTTCTCTGGACCCTTAAGGGAGCAATCCTCCTCAGATGCGAGGCCAGCAAAATAAAGACCACGACTTGCCTGGTATTCAAATTCTCTCTAATAATCAATTTCACATCACGCCTGGAGCGAGCTGCGTGTTATCTGACTCCGTAAATACAAGAACATGTGCATCAGGTCGAGCGGTTTTAGAAAAAAGGAACATTGCTAAGCACGTGCGGAAGCGGTGTTTGTGCCAGACTATTGTAGCTTCATTGTTTTAAATGTGATATAGAAATTTTGCCCAGATGTTCATTAATTTGCAGAATGTGAATACCACGCACCGACACCTGCGCTGCGTCACCGCCAGTAGTATAAAAGTATTTAGTTCCACTGTCTTTTCCCTCCTTGTATGACGCGGCCGCTAGCGCTGATGTCGAGGCGTGGTAAATTAAATCTTCACCTCAATTTATTGTAAAGAAAAGGGTTTCAATGTGCAAAATTCCCAAAAACACTTCATAAAAAAATTGTCACCTTCTGTGGCATTATTAATTTCTGTTTAAAATTCATTTGAATAAATTCCCCTTCATCTAAATAATGTTTCGTTGTATTACCCTAGTCATTGAACTGTTGCAACTTAAAATAAGTTAAAGTGAGAGACAGCTGAAGTGCAGCGTACACGACACCGGAAGTACCCTGAGTTTAAATTGTGGAAGTAAGGTGAGTCCGATTCTTCTCCGACTGAGCGAAGCTGGTGGCGACGAGGAGTTCTGTTGGGAGCAACAGAACTTCACGTCGTAATATGTTATAAAAAACAACAAAAATATATTGAAAAATAATGTTGAATTTAGAAATACAAATTAAAAAAAAACACAAAAAAATAAATTTCAATTTTGTAAATATACATATATATATAATCAATTAGATAGAGACTAGTCAGTATTCTCTCGATAACTGACAAAATTATAAATATGTTTATATTACTTCATATCTCCACCCCACGTGCAAGTTTTTAAAAAAAATTATTTTGTGTATAACTTCCTGTTTGTCGGCTCAAGTATTTATGAAAAAGCCGACTCCATCGTAAATGCTTATTGTAATAAAACTATAAAGTTAAGCATGACTTAAAAAAAGGTAAATGCAAAAGGCGTCCGACAATTTACGGAGTTTACATCTTTGATGTCCGACTTCATTATATAGCCCATAGCGGTATAAACTGAAGACCCTTGCAAATGACTTTCAGGGTTCGTAAAACTTTGTTTCGTTTGGAAAAATATTAAAAATCTTATAATATAAATATAAACGAAATTCGAATAACGAATACTTAAAAGCAGGCGAATATATTCGAGTTTCGAATATTCGGATTGGAGGCTCTAATCCTAATGGAGAAAGTGGACGCTTTCGAGATGAGTCTTATAAGGGGAGTAGCGTGGGTCACACTGGTGGACAGAGTGAAAAGTGCTGACATAAGTCACACACTCGGCATGGAGTCTCTACTCCTTCATACAGAGAAATCAGAAGATGGCTTGGACATGTTCTAAGAACGATTTCCAAGAAGTATCATCTTGACAAAACCCGGACCCGGAAAGAAGACGGAAAGAAGATGGTTTTTCTGTTTCTCCCAGCTTAGGTGGATCGTTCCAACTAAGCTGGGAGAAACGACAGAAAAATGTATACGAAGACAGAATGGGCCTCAACTGGTTAACAGGTACGGAAGTAGCGCAAGATAGGGGAAATTGACGAGTCTTTGCCTTTGTCGAGCCATGGTAGTTGTCGCGGTACTAAGTCATATGCCTTCTCTAAATCGATAAATGTTGACTTTCTGTATACCCAAAATTTTTTTGTGGTCACTTGAAGTGTGAAGAGCTGATCCGTAGTGCCTCTACCTAGTCTGAAGACGCATTGTTATTATTGTATCTTGTGCCCTGATGCTCTTCAACATCTTTTTTCCAATATGCATTATGTTTTCGATATAACAAAGGTTCAACGGGATACTTATGTCAGATAAAAAATTCTTACAATAGGTACCAATGCAATATCAATGCATTACGTTAGTTGCGATCTACTCAAATTTAATAGTATAGGTACCAATCCTTCGGCCATTGCAAAGGTCGACGTCCTCAGTCTATTTTTAAGTGAAAAGTGTGGTAAATGTGCTGAGAAGTGGCTACATTATTTTTATAAACGTTACCCTAGAGAACATCAAAATATGACTACACACGCACGCACGTATATATATTAATAATCCAACGATGAAACGAGTAGGTAGTGATATATCCACGCGGGTATTTGCGGAGAAACATTAACTACAGTAAGTAACATTAATTTTAATTAAAGACGTTAGCCAAAAATCTACAGTAAATGAAGTCCTTTGACTTTGAACTTCGGGCGAAGCGAGCGGCACTTAGGGTCCGCGTGGCACGCACCCCGACCCTAATGACCCTAGCGGTGTGACTGCCCAAGTATGTGTAGCACAGAACGTGTATATACACGTATCAAAATCACACATAAACTTGATAAACCTGGAAATTCACCAACAGTACACGCACCTGCGTGCGTCGCTGGAAAACTGGATTTTTCACACATTTGAATATTTTTTCGCTCAATAAAAATGGTGCGACGGAAAAAAATATATACTTAAGCCGTTTTTAGATTTAACAAAGACCGAGGTCAAATGCATTGGAATCGATTTTTCACAATAATTTTACTTGACTGCAAACGTGAAATATGTCACAAAAATGACAAACATGAAACATGACACAAAAACACCTTAACTTATTTTACAAAAACAAAAATACGCAAAATAGTGCACTGACAACATACAAAAGTATAACAGAGCTAGTCCATAATACTTTCCTGTCTAAATAAATTGTGAGTCCAAAAAGTTCATGCAACTAAGGGCCTGTTGTTTGATCAGAAGTTAGAGTAAGACTTAAACAAAAAGCATAGATTTTTACTTATCTTTTTTCTTAACTATTATTCTTACTTCTGATCAAACAACGGCGCTAAGTAGGTATGCCCTAATATCAATTGTTATGGAGATCAGCAACTTCCAAGTGTGCATTTTTATTCTCTATATTGTCATATTTTCTGTACAACGTTCGACTAGCATTATTTGGCTATAGCTTACAATATCAAAGAAACACGGATTTCGCTCATTTTTTTCCCTGAATTTGACTTCATTTATGTAATCAGGGTCCTTTATTACGCCAGGGAAAAAAATAGCAAAATCCGTGTTTCTATGATATTGTAAACTTATTCCCATTATTTAATGTGACTTTTATCGAATATTGAAAATTCAATCGCTTAGTCAAGTCAAATAAAAATTTAAAACCTTGAAAAATGATGGTAATCTGCTAATTTCTGCGCTGTTTTATATATATTTATAACTAGTATTACAGTGAATGAATTTATAATATTTACTTAATATTTATTTTAATAACAGTCCTAATAACTTCGCTTTAATAATATCGATTTAGAGCATATTCAATGTCACGGTTGACATTAGAGCATTACGTAAATTTCTAATAAATTTTGTTGTATCGACCAAAAAGCAAAGCGTCACACGTCAGGCAGGAGGAGCGCCCCCACACCACAACGTAGATTCAATCGCACCGAGCGAAAGTGTTGTGTAATAGTTCGATGGCGTGCTGTCATACCGATTACCAACTACCTTCAATAGCCATAAAACTGTACCAACACTGATATCTGACGAACAACCATAGAGTATAATATACAAACTATGAACAACACAGTTTTAAAATAACAGGCAACTCAATGATTTTGAAAGGGATCATATTACAAGGAAAGTTTTGCCTATTTTCTGAAACAAAGACCCGAATACAGAGTCGATACTTAACCGGTCGGATGCCGGCCGTACGTAACGCGGAATGTACCCTGTCTGCCGCGCAATTTCGCGCACGACTGCTGTTTTTAAACACTTTTTTGTGATGGTTATATTCATGTAAAAACCAACAATAATCGCTAAGTAGCTGCAGTTTCTGGTTTCTCAATATACAGACTTAAATAATTACTTATATTTCAATAATTACCTATTCATTAATTATGAAAACAAGTAACGAAATTTACTGTCAGAAATGTACGCACATGTTTATTGAATAAAACCATGGAAGCAATAACACTGAAGATATTGTATTTCAATATTTTCGTTCTAAATTTATTAAAGAATATAAAAATACTTAATTTAACACTTTTTTATTTTAAAAAACAACACTTTTTAACAGATAAATAACACAATTAATGCGAGGTTCAAATACGACATTTGGAATGATTTTTTTGTCCGATTTGCGCGGCAAATGAGGTTACTTGACAAATAGAACTCGTTCATTCTACCAAAAACTTGAGATACAACCAATAATAAGCTTTAAAAACCCATAAACGCAGATAAAATAGGCCGAATTCGCATACGTGTCGAGGGAGCGCAGATCTGCTCTCCGGCACATAGAGGGTACAAAAGTTTTCGCGCAGATCTGCGCTCCGGCACCTGACCGGTTAAATGATTTAAAGGTTAAAGTAACTACGCCAGTGGTACCAAAAGTGTTATTTTGTAATTTTCAGTACAAAATAACACTTTTAAGGCATACTTAACGCCTATTGTGTCTGTATTTTAGACTCTTAGAACATAGTCAGGAATCTAGCGGCCAAGTTTCTGCTGCTAGCTCTGGTACACCCTGTATAATGCAAGTGTTGACGGCGCCAGAAAGAGATGGCGACCAGATTAACCCATACTGGAAGATAGTCCATTTAGAAGCCTCAACAACCGTCAAGCTTGAATGCGAAGATGTACGAATGTGAATGAGGCGATAGTTGTATGTGGCGCTCTATCCTCTCTGCCTACCCCCATGGGGAAACGGCGCCGGCGTGATGGTAAGTAAGTAAGATAAGGGTGAAAATAAAGAAAGTAATATAAAATACAGCATTTACCTGATCGTCCACTTTCTTAGGTGATGGAAATCGGCGCGGGGGGGAGCTGGAAGTGCGCTGGTGCTGCGCCTGCTGACCTGGGGGGCCCTGGCGCGAGGACTTGGCTGGCGACAGATCTCGCCGCTGGAACGCAAAACCGGCCAATGTGATTACTCCTTCTTCTACCTCCTGACCCTGGCCGATTTGCGACCGGCTGATGGTTTGCGAGAAATTAATTAAACCATCTTCGAGAGACACGAAAGAATGACTAAGTGTGATGTAATTGTAAACAATGAATAAAAAAAGAAAAGAAAACAAGAAAAATAAATATAGGTTGGGAAAGGGTACAAGTACTTGACGCATTTGACATCAAACGCTGCTTCAAGTGCTACGGTTTCAACCACAAAGGAAACGAATGCAAAAAATATATATATGTATGTCCCAAATACACAGGAGACCACAGGAGTGAAAATTGTACGATTCTAAAAGGCCAAGAAAAATGCAATAATTGCATCATTACTGGAAGCAAGTTGAAGATAAATATTGAATCAAATCACCCGGCATGGAGCTATGAATGTCCAGTCTACAAAAAAAATGTAGAAATGGAAAAGAAAAAGTTTCAAAATTTATAGTTATAGATAAAAATAAAGGAGAAGGCACAATACTGTACGTTAACAACAAAGCTTATTGGCACATATAGAAGAAATATAAATATTGCTGCAACAAAAAAAAACTGCTGTTTTAATATGTTAAGTGAAACACATATAATTGAAGATATAACAGGAAGGTGAAACAATATTTGAAGGATACAGAACAGTAAGATGCGATTCAAGTAGCAGACATACTGGAGGAGTTATGAAAAGAATTTTGGCTACAATGCATACGTGTTACCAAAGGATATATGAAAGGTTTATACAGTTATTTTATAGATCACGAAATTCAAGTGTGAGTCTCTTTTTAGATTATTTTGAAGAATGGTGCAATAGTATCTTAAAAGAAGAAGATATAATTACAGGAGATTTAAACATCAACATAAAAACATAATAATGGGATTTCACCTGTACAAAAATTTCTGCCACTCCAAAAAACAATATCAGGTATTATGAAAACACCATGATAAAATAACATAAACTTTTCACAATTGAAAACTGATTTCTCTTTTATTTCTCAATGTTTTAAAATTTCACAAATGTGATACATACAGATGTGCATGGGGGTGATGGTTGTCACTGCACACAGATAATGTCCTTTATTGCGCGGTTTTATTTATTTAAAAAAAAGAAAACGCGTGCTGAAAAATCAACGAGCAATGAAGATATGTACCTACATGGAAACCACATTCGACAAACAAAAAATGGAAATTAAATTTTTCAATTCAATTCACTTTATTTTTATTTTTGTATATAACATTTACGTAACAAAAGTACGTTCGAGTTGTAAATGTTATAAATGATGAGTTTACATATACAGGTGTCCGATAGCTAGTAGCAAAAACTTTACAGGTAGATTCCTGCCTTGATAATGAGTCTAAAATGTTCAAGCAACCATGACCAATGTCAATAGTTATGGAGATATACAATATCAAAGTTATCTTTTTTCAAAATTTATGACTTATTTTTTGCAAAAAGTTGAACTATCCTTACAATAATTTATATCGATTATGAAAAATTCATTTGCTTCAATAAAACTCAAATAAAATGATAAAAACGCTGTAAAAAATCTATTTTCATTTTGGTCATGGTTGCTTGGATATCTTCGACTCGTAATTAAATCGGGAATCTACCTGTAATGTTTTTGCTACTAGCTATGAAACACCCTGTATTATATTATACGTTTTAAGTAACATATATATTCATATCAAAGGTGTAGGAGAATCCTGCTTCGGAAAACTCTCTCAGAGATATGGAACTGATAAATGTCCAAGGCGATATTTTTCAGCATAGCGGTAGCTCTTCCAACAGGCATAACCATCGGCAGGTTGGTCCTGTACATTGGAATGTGAAACAATTTATGCTGACGGTGTCTAAGATCAGAACATACAAATCAATGCCCCGCATAATTTCAGGATTATCCATCAAACCGCTCAACAATCGATAAAAATGAGTAATCATACACATTCCTTCTAGTCTCTAATTGATTGTAGCCAAACATGCCCTGGAGGAACTCGGTTGGATAAAGCCAAGGATAATACCCGTACTCTCCCATTATTGTTATAATTATTATTTTATTTGTTTACGCCCATTAGGTATAGGCTTTTACATTAAGAATATAATATAAAATTAAAAAAGCATATATATTAAACAATATCTGTATAGCACTAAAAAATGAGTATAGAAATTAAAAATATAAAGTACAGAGCAGCAAGAGTATAAAAAATATATGAATAAGAGAGTCTTTGTATAATACATGACCGGACCAACCAGCCTTAGAGTGTATTATACAAACATCATCAAAATAGCATTCACCGAATTGTTTGAGAAATGAAATCACTCAAAAATAAACGTTCTAGAATTTGTTTAAACAATAGTAAATGTTTGTAGTTGATTTGTTGTTAAAATTATGAAATTAAACGTATAAATGTCAAATTTTAATATTTTTGATAAAATACCTGTGAAAGCTGATATTTTTATTCCCGTTTCCAGACCTATTAGAACACCCCTTCATTGCACAAGATGGCATATCATTTTTTTGTATTATTTGCACTTAAATACATAAATATTATCCAAAATACGGAGAACAAATTTGACAGCTTTATCGACTTTCTGCCCTCATTCGTAACTATGAGGGCAGGAGAAAGCTTAGAAAGCAATTAAAGACGTACCCGACCGGGTGATTTTTTTTTGTCCTTTTTTCTCTCATGTACCTACTATATTGCTTAAACTGAGTAAACTCTATTTTAGCACGCGTACAGGTTTGGTAAAATGTGTAGTTATCCCTCTATAGATTGTATTTACTCTAAGGGACCACCGATGTCTGGCGACATCAAAAGTTAAGTAAGAGCACAGTAAGGGGCTAATTATGGGTATCTTTTCACAGCGGATCACACAGGCCTATCAGGAGGTGGTAGTGGCAAGAGCGCGAGGGTTGTAAGGGAAGAATTATGGGGGCTAATTTTAAAATGGTTCAAGTTAGTTAAGTTAATAATAATACTGCAGCATAAGGTGCAGCGTGAATGATTGTGGCATGGATAATAATTTTACGTTGTAAGAATATATTAATTCATTATTATTTCAGCCTTGCAACAAATTTGAACCAGATTTTCTTGCAGGGTTTTAATAATTTAATTTGACTTGTATGAAAGTGAACGATTTTTTAATATTCGATATAAGTTACTTTCACAGTATATACTCCAATGTTTTACAAAAGATAAGTCATAAAAATTGAAAAATAATGCAAACTTTGATGTCTGTTTTCTTCCTAACTGTTAACACTTCACCCAAAATGTAAAGAATATTTTCTATCCAAAATTAAATGAACAAGACTCTACCGAAGTTTTTTCTACTCGCTACGAGACACTCGGTAGTTAAAAGAGCTAAGTAAATTTCGTTTTGAGGATTTTTAGTCCTAAAAAATAGAGCAAAAGATTAGTGATATATGCCTTTATTCCCAGCATAACAACCCGCCATAACAATATGACATAACAATCATCTCCTGACAGCTACTATATAACATTGTCCCTTCGTCAATTTTAAGTTTGACAAATATTAACTTTGACTTTCCCTTAAAAACTTTACGTTCCGTCTATTTTGTCTTACTAATGTAACAACTTTGTTATATTTATAATAAGGGAGTATCCGCCCTTTTCTCATTTTAACAATGTCGGTATATTATTTAAAAAAATAGAAGGGACGAACGCGTAAAGTTTCTATGAAATGTCAAATCGAAGTAACTTGTTGGTCTTGTGGTTAGGACTCTCACCTCGTGATCCAAAGGTCGCAGGTTCGAGTCTCACTCCAGACAAGCAAGTTAGTCCTATTTGCATAGCACAAGCGTTTGGCTTAATTTGAAAATAGTAAGAATATTGATGTGACACGAATTCCGTGTTCACATCTCTATTAAAAAAAAAAAAAAACTTGACGAAGCAACAATGTTATGAAGAAGAGATATGTACGGTTGGTATATTAGTATGACACAAAATACATGGGACGTACCCTTTCTATGAGAAATATCAAGAATTGACGAAGTATGCAATGTTATATGATAGCGGTAAATAAATTATGTTTAGGTATGTTTTATTAGAGATATATGTGTTAAGTAGCAATATTTGTTATACTAAAGAACACATTATTATTGTGAAGCTGCAATTTCAGAACAAAGTTCTGTAAATTTTAAAACCAAATTTTATTAAGTACTAGCTGTTCGTACCCGGCGTTGCACGGGTTAAGGATTAAGTTGAAAATAAATTTGTGGGGGTAAACTAAGGTTTGATTCGAACGGTATAGATTTGCATCGAAAATATATCAGGGGAGGGTAAAACGTAAAAGGGGAGGGAGGAAATGTCACTTTTGTTACCCGCGGGGTCCTAAAGAATAAGTTTCCAAATTTTGAGTCCGATCGTCAAACGGTACAGATTTGCATCGAAAATATGTCAGGGGGAGAGGAAGGGGTATGAGAATAGGGAGGAAATATTGCCTATGTTACCCGCCGGGTCCCTAAGCATAAGTATGCAAAATTTGAATCGAATCGGACAAACGGTGTGGATTTGTATAGAGAACAGACAAACAGACAGACAGACATTGAGTTTTATAGGTATAGATATTATTCATCAGCGAAAAAATCACAAAGGTATATGGCTGATGTGGCGTAATGGTAACGCACCTGCCCCGCATAGATAGGAGATCCGTACTTTGAGTCCCGGTAGCAGCCAAATATTTTTTCGTTGATTTGATTTTTCTGTATGTCTTTCTAGCAAGTTTTGTTTTCAAATGTTTTTAATTTCGGTACCATTACTCCAATTGGTACCAAATGTTGCACATTTTACGTGCATATTGTAGGGGTGACCGACACTAAGTGAATTTATGGATCGATTTGAATAAGGGGGCGAATTCGAGCGGAAAAATGCTTCAGACGGTGAACTGGCACCCACCACAGACCAAGGGCCATTCTACGAGCAAAAGCTCTCATATCGGCCCTACTCTTTCGCCATTCAGGTTGGCATTGTTCTATGCTAAAGCTGTTAACTCACTACGTCGCTACGAAGCAAAGCAGATACCTAATTGGAGAAATAAACCAGAGCGACTTATATGTGCGAGAATTGAATATTCTACGGGTGATAAATACGTGTTACCCAGCGATAATAAAGTGTTCATTTACGAATAATATATTGCGAAATTGTGTAATTTAAAGAAAAGCGTTACGTTTAATTCGTTTTAAGTGACTTTGTATATTGATAACTTAACGAATAAAACGCTAATTAATTTGCAGTGTTTTCACTCTTTCTTCCCTCGCCACGATATTTGACAATAGTATAAAATAAAAATAACAGTAGAAAAAAAAACAATATCATTATACGAAATATAAATGATGGCGAAAGTAAAATAAAATATAATTAAAAGATTAATCAAAAATAGCATAATAAACCAAAGACAGTACATGGACAAAATAATTATACATACTTAGCTAAATTATATAAAAACATAAAAAAAGAAATTCCACTTATTAAAACCTATCCGAAATCAAAAATTAAATTAAAAATCATAAAGTGGCAACAATAAAAAGACAGAAAAGAACTTATCATGTAAACAACAAAAATAATATATACTTCCTTTCTACATCAAATACATAATAAACTTCCGGAACAACTCTAAGTTAACACCACTTTCATACTTTGTCTTACTCTGTTTTCTCTACTAGTCTAATACTTGTTACTCTGTTTGTTTTACTAGATTTATACTACTTCATACTTTGTTTTTTACTAGATCTATATTCTTTCTACATATACTACACACTTTGTTTCACGATCATTATACATATATTTTTTTCCGCCTATCAATATATTCATTATATAACTCCCGCAAACTTGTGTTGTTGTTGTGTTGTGTTGACAAACTATAACAAATAACACTATACAATTAGTTATTCTAGCATGCTTAGTTCCCTAGTTGAGTAGTAGCAATCCACAAAACATAATTAAAATATGTGTATTTAGATAAGTAATATTGTAAATACAATAATATATATTATTATGATCCACATATTCATGTATAAAATAAATTTTACAACAAGGATTTTACGAATAAATAAATAAATTAGATTGAAAAATAATTACTAAAAAAAAACACGGAATTAACAATATAAACATATATTCTATTTTCGAGCTAGTATGCGCTTTGGACACATAGAGGTGACTCGGTTTAGAAACGAATTAAGAAAGTATACCGACCTCTCGACACTTGGCCTCGTGTATCGAGATGGAGGCGCGGCCGAACCTCCTCCCGCAGTAGGAGCACAGCAGGGGGACCCCAGCCACGCGCTCGGGCTCCGCCCTGCCGGGCCCGGGGGCCACGCTCCCCGCCCTCCTCGCGGGGCTGGCTCTCCTCCTGTCCGGGGGCTTCGGGCGGGCCGGCCGGGCGGGGGGCGCCGCGGGGCTGGGCGGCGGCGGGTGCGTGTGCAGGCGCTCCGGGCGCGAGCTGCGGCCGCAGGAGTCGCAGGGCTGCGCCAGCGGCCGGGCCGCGGGCCCCCGGAACGCCTCGTCCAGCTGCCCCCGCGCGGCCCGGCCCGCGCCCGCCTTCAGCGGCGACTTGTCCCTCCTCAGCGCGGGGACGCGCGGGGTGCCCCTGAGGGAGCGCGGCCCCTCTATCGCGATGCTCGGGATGGCTTCGCCGTTGCTGCTTTGATCTTCACCGGAAAGGGAGAAGTGTTTTCGTCGTCCAAACTCTCGTCCGAGATTTCGGGCTCCTTGGCTCGCTTCGCCCGCCTCGGCGGTTGCTTCGAGACCAGGGGCACTCTCGTGAGCGTGTATATCGAGAGGAGTTCTTTCCTCATCAGCGACATGTCTATCTTCCCTTGCAGAGCGATGTCCAGCAGCCGGGGGCGCTCCAGGGTGGCCGTGAGGGGGCGCGGCCGCCGGGGCCGGCGCCTCTTCTCGTTCTTCAGGGGCCAGGTCCCCGCGGGGAGCTCGAGGGGCCTGCCGGGCGCGCCGTCCTCCTCGAAGAAGTTGTTCATCTTGACTGCCAGCGCTCTCCTCCGACCCCCGCCGCCGGGGGACTGCCCCCTCCAGCCGGCTATGGCGGGTATGAAGCTCTTGTTCCTCATGACGGACGGCTCCGTCTCGGGATGACGCGCGTCTATTAACAGCGCCGATCCGTCGAAGCCGCGCTTCCCAAACAGTCTGCCTACTTATCCTTAAATCATCGGAGAATTATATGAGTTAGAATTGAAATTTACTCGATTCACCGCGCAATTGTCATCTTCGCAGTTTAAGCACCGCTTTTTCGGATTGAATTTGAATAAATAAGATGGGATTATCGGCGGACATCTCCCGGTAAGGTAGCACCGGTCCGCCCACCGGCCGTGTTACGTAGTCCCCCGAGCTGGTAGAGTTCCACCGATCGCGCGCCGACCGCCGACTGCGGAACCGAGCAGCGAACACCTCCGCGGCTGGGGGGCTACTGAGGAAGCGGCTCGATCCCCACCTGTGTTGTGACGAACCGAACGAGGGGAGTTCAACCTCTTTTCTGCGAGTCCAACTCAAAAACATTTATTACGACACGGGGGTGCGCCATTTTACTGTTGAAGAGATTGCCTACCTCCCCGCATTCGCACCTGGAGGGCCGACCGCACTTTGGATTCAAATTATTACATACGTATTCGTACGATTATTTTCGTACGTATTGAGCGCGCACATTGATTGCGTCTTGCTTTTCGCATTTCTCCAATAACATTTGTGCCAAATGAATAATCAGTATCTTCTGGAAAACTCTATTATGGCAGACTTAAATAATTTCAAACAACAAATTTCATGATTGATGGTCACGTAGTTGAATCACTTTGGTCCCACAAACATTTGTGGTCATGTGTCAAATTTACAAGATCGTACGAAATCGCAAAAATTTCCGAACAAATCCGGATCGTGTCTAGTAGTCTAGGAGCTGACCGTCGTCAACCCTACGTCATCGAGTACCAGGAAGGGACTTGTATATGGTGGTGCCCTGTAGGATGGGTATCAAAAAAACAGGGATGCCTGGTATCATCCTGGAGCGTTTTGTGTAATCGATAAATAATGACACCTATTTTTGGGTAAAAATTACGTCATCGAGTACCAGAATGAGACCCGGCTCATTCGATGCCCTGCATCGAGTATGACAGGAAAAAACAGGGTTGCCACCTTCTACCCTGGCACTTTATAGAATCGGCCAGATTTTAGGGAGGTGAAAAATAGGCAAAATTACGTCATCGAGTACCAGTATGAAATTAACGCCATTCGATAGTCCTAATAACCCATATCATAAAAATATATGGTTGCCGACTCTCAGCCTGGAGCATTTCCTAGTCAGCCAAGTTTTATATCGAATGTAGTACGCCCTGTACTAAGTTCAAGAAATCGTTGTGTAAAACAATGTGACATTTTTGTAGCAGTTTTGGGTAGTAATAATATTTATAATGAATTATACTTCAAAATAAATTGAATTTGAATAATAATAATAATCATATAAATAGTAATTTATACATAGAATCTATTTGCCAACAGAGCAATTATTAGAATCACATGAGTGTATCATTTTATTTCAAATGTGCGATTCTGCAACACTGCGAACTTTTCGCTCGACCGTATGTGTGAGAGAGCACTATTGTCTTCTTCTTCTTTTTCTACTCCTTATCCTATTGGGACGTGGTCCCTGCACCGAATAGGAGGTTCCAACTCTTCCTATCTTGGACTTCGCTCTCCACGTCAGCCCAATTTAGGTGCAACCTCGCTTCGCAGTAGTCCTGCAACTGTTTCCGCTAGCTCCTCCTAGGACGGTCTCTTGGTCTTCTACCTTCTAGTCTTGCTTGGAATATCCGCTTTGGCCGTCTATCTGCCGGCATGTACCAGCCACCGTAAGGCCCCGGGTACGATACGAGCGGCGAGCGGCAGAGCGTCAGAGCGTCAATTGGGGTCAATGCGGCAGAACGGCAAGCGGTGAGAAGCGCCGGCTACGCTACAAAGTGGCTGAGCGGCAACTTCTGTCAGTCGCCGCGCCGTCATACTCATTTTAAATGAAAACGTCAGATATTTATAGAAATTTCATTTGTTGAATGTTAAGAGGAAATATGGCGTTCAGCCGATACACAGGAGTAGAAGGGTTTCCGGAGAGTACCACCATTTGTTTAATAATTTAGCGAAACTCGATTTTTTTAATATACAAGGATGTCTATACAAAACTTCTTCCCACAGTTTCTTCGTAATCACACAATTTTTAAAATCATTAAGTCTGTCATTCCACAAACATGTCAAACTTTGCACTTGAGATATTAAAATCTCACACTCGAGATCCGTTAACTTTCTCTTATCTGATATTGTTTTGTAGGAGAGCTTCAATATAAACTATAAAATATCTCTGCAAACAGTTTCTTATAGAAAAATTGACAGAAAAAAACGGACGTTTGAGCGGTGAGCGAAATTTAATGTCCGGGAACAGCGGCGAGCGGCGAAGTGTGAGCGGCAAGCGGTGCCGCCCTGCAGCTCTTGCTTATCGTAGCCTGCTACTACCCCATCTCTACCACGCTCAAACAAACAAAAACGTGAGCGGCACCGCTTCATAGACAAGAGCGGCACTCTTGTCTATGTCTGCCGCTCTGCCGCTCGCCGCTCGTATCGTACCCGGGGCCTAACTGTAACTTTTCGATAAATATCAATAAGGATTCCACTTCGAGACATTTTGCTTTTTGCGTATTTCTGATTCTGTCCCTTCCGGTAACTCATACTATTCCTCGTAGAAATCCCATCTCGGTGGCCTGTAGCCTTAAGTGGGTTCTTTCGATCAAGATCCAGTGCTTGTGGCCGTACATTAGGGTTGGCCTGAAAACTGATTTGAATACTGCCAACTTTACTCGCTGGCTGAGCTCCGCTTTCTAAGTAAGTAAGATTGTGTTACCTGGCTTGCGGCTCCTATCCTCCTATCTAATTCACTTTCTTGCTTTCCATCCTGAGATGGTATTACACCAAGGTATTTGAAACTGTTCATCTATTTTAGACATCTATTCTGGTACGTTACGTTACATTGCTCTTTGCTTCTGCCAATCACCATGATTTCGGATTTATCCGCGCACAGTCTCATCCCTGCGCGATTTGTTTCCTCGTCAAATTTGTCGACGATTATTTGTAACTCCTCTGGTGATTTTTCCAGCAAGGCGACGTCATCTGCAAATAATAGTTTACCCATCTCCACTTCCCCAATACTCACCCCATTATGGGCAATGCATGTTTCGGCTGATCTTGTCCATAAATACCGTGAATAAGATAGGCGACATTGGACAACCTTGTCTGAGCCCTGTTTTGGTGTCGAAATCACTCAACTTTTGACCTG